>VKOC01047772.1:0-29584 GCA_009364415.1 Spea multiplicata
CTTGATCCTGTGCTGCCTGCCCCGACTTTGGCTTGTTTACCGACCTTGATCCTGTGCTGCCTGCCTCGACCGTGGAACTTCCTATACCCGTTGTGCTGTGCTACGCTACCGTCTCTGCATTGTGGGTGCATCATCCGTGTTGTCCTAGGTCCCGCATAACACAGGCAACCTAAGCATGTTCTTCTCCACAAAGCCTCCATGTTCTCCAAAGAACCTTGTGTTCTCAGCAGCACCATTTATCAGGGAACTCTTTACTGAAGTAAAGATGATATCGTTCCGAGTACCGCAAGGCTAATAATAAGAATTATTCATAATGCTAATTAAATGCAACTCCTCATCGCCAGAGCGTATTGTATGACAAAATTACCTTGTGTGAAAACAATTTGCTCGCTGAGTTAGATATATTCCATTTAAAGGGGGAGCTTATAATATTCCTTCCAAGAAAGACCACAGTTTTGCAGATAACGCCTATACAGTGCTGCCATTTCCTATAACACGGAAAGCTAGAGACCATACTGTCCCTATGGAAATGAATTAAAAAGAAACCATTCAGAGGCACTTTAAGTCTCAAAAAACCCCCACTAATCAGCACTATGACGCCCTAAGCAGCACAGAAAAAAAAAATCACCTTTTCTGGGATGTTTACGAGCAGGGCCCACTTTACCTAATGTATTGGGTTGTCTTAGTCAATGCTAGTTTTATTGGGGGTGGGGTAGTTACTTAAGGGGTTGTGACACGAGGTTTGGGGACATTTTGTAGTCACCTTGCCCTGTGTTGTTTGTAACGCCCTCCCTCCCTGTTTATTGGGGTATGTTGGGGTATTTATATTATGTTGGGGTATTTATGCTGTTACAGCCGAGGGGTAGCTTACCAGGCATCTAGGGGGTGTGAATGCTCTGGGGTTTCCAGTAGGTTCCCGGTAGGTGGTGCTGGGAGCCTCAGGTTTGGGTACCTTGCTATGTCCGTCCCTGTGTGGTGGTTCCTAGTTTGCCCGGTAGGCTTAATGGTCTTTGTTAATTATTTATGTTTACGGATGTTATTTATTATATTTATGAGTTCAGTTGGTAGTCTTTGCCCTGTTAACGCAACAAGGTGTTGGGCCTAAGGTTGCGTGGCATTGACTTGGATAATAAATAAAATTGTCTGTGGCCTTTTCACGTGTTTGTCGTTATTGGGTTAAAGTAAGTTGGGTGGGGGCCTGGCCCGGAGATCGAGGGTACTTCAGCCAAAAGAATATGTGCACCCACAATGCTTTCTGTTACCCAATCTATATGCTAAATGGCGTGACATTACATTTCTTTATATCCCACCAGCAGTTTATACTGGCACTGAAGGAGAAGAGAGCTCTGCTCTTGAGATCTTACAATCTACTGAGTGCAGCGTTACAGAAGGATCGGCGAGCACGCTCGGATCCCGGCTATCAGAATGCTATGTTTGCATGACAGGTGCACTTTAATGACTAACAGCTGTCATACTAACGATCCCAAAGAGACGGCATTCTAGTAAATGTCACATTTACCGTTCATCAGTTTCTTGTAAAATCTGAAAAAAGATGAACTGAATCTAAAAATACAAAGAAAACACAGAATAGATACCCGTAAAACAGCATTTAAACATAAAATGTTGCATATTTGATAAGAATGGGCATCTTTTTTTCATAGGTGCTGCTCGGTTGAGTTTCCATTAAACCGAGATCCTTTGAATATGTATTACGCTTGCTTGCGGCATTGCGCGTGGAGTGTGGTGGAGACCCTGTTTCAACCTAGGACTATCCGCAATCAAGACCTATGAACGTAGGAAGTCTTCTTCCTTTATTGACCATGTGACCGCCATCTTGCAGAGTTCAAAGGTATGATGTCATATCTTTGAGGAAGATATCTGACCTCCCTAATTGGCCCATTCAGAGCTGCAGAATATTAGGAAAAGTCCTAGTCAAAAACAGATCAGTGATTGGCCCGAACGGTCAACTACTATATGGTTCATTGGGTTAGGGTTCCAATATCAGCCAAAAAAAAATAGTTGGATATTTTTAAAATCCAACATAGAGTTAGTGGTGAAATAGTGGTGATGGAAGAATTTCATTCCTGTGATGCTGCGCAGTCAAAATGTGTGTTCCTGTGCAGATTACAAGGCAAGGCAGCTATATATATGAAAAAATAACATTATCAGCCGCAGGATTTCCATCAAAAGGTTTTATGAAGTTTCAGAATGTGGGACACAGCATCCAGGAACATTAAATATTGAAATATTGAATACTGAGAATGTGGAGGATGGATGAGGCCAGGAGAACAGCTTCGGGTATCCAGGAGTCACAAGGAGAGCTGCGGGGTGGCAATCGAGAACCGAGCATCTAAAAATCCATCGGGGGAACAGAGATTTGTCTCTTAATAATATCTTCATATGATTAAGGCCAGGTTAACCCTCTGTGGTCTGGCATGGAGATGTTGGAAACCATGTTCTAACAGATTTTCCATTGTTCTGCATGCTACTGGTTGTCTATTTTATTACTATTTTTTTACGATAAGGCGTTACATGAAGCTGGGCTTTGGCCAGTATAGCGGACCTTATACCTCATACTTTACTGAATATACAGTTGATCTGCCTCTTGTAGCCAAGATCTCTTTTTTAGCCATTTGAATGGTTTTCTAGATTCTTGAAAGCAAAGCGACTTCAGCAGTCAATCGTCCCACCTCATTCATCGATCTGTCCTTTGTAAGCCGCTCCGCTGATCCCCTGCTATTAATTTATACATCCCGAGTGCTGCCAGGTAGATCGGTACATGTGCTGTTTAGCAGCGCGTGAAACGTAGATGTGTCCAGGAAAAAAACAGCCGGTGTGCTCACCCTAATGACGGCAAGCCACTATCTGTAAATAATGAACCCTTTCAGAGCCAGAGAGATGCCTGGGCCATTCGAGCACTGAAATGGTTAATCCTAGTAACACGTGTACTTACTCTTCTGTACCCGATGAAATGGTAAAAGTCCTAACTGGGGGTAAAGAGCCGCCCCACTGATAAATCCTGACAGTAGATCTCTTTTTCACTATATTACTTGCCTCTCTGGTCTTGATAAATGTGAATTACATTCATTCAATAAGCTTCCCCGGCAGCATGTCAATGACTGGTCATCCCCACCGACCAACAGTCATGGATTTCCAAAGAAAGTCCCTAATCATGCGTCTTGCATACCAATATCCATGAATATCCAATATTAATGCATGCAAAAGGCGTGCACGTCATATTGCTAAGACTGGCGAAGGATTTCAGATCTGTAAGT
This sequence comes from Spea multiplicata, assembly GCA_009364415.1. Taxonomy (NCBI): domain Eukaryota; kingdom Metazoa; phylum Chordata; class Amphibia; order Anura; family Pelobatidae; genus Spea; species Spea multiplicata. The sequence continues at coordinate 3,276 of VKOC01047772.1, forward strand.
GTGTTATCCACCTTAATTCCTTCATCGGACAGTGCGAGGAAATATTGGTCACTGCTTACGCTGTCATTCTTTGCCCAAATGGTGTTGAAAATGGAACGCATAAATGAATTCACTGTATCTTAGAAATGTAAATCAGCATCAAAACAGACATAAGTAATAGAAAATCTACTCCCAGCGACTACACATATGTAGTTAGTACGCCATCAAGTGTCGGGGGCCGAGGATCTGGCATTAGAACTCCAAATGTTTCAGTGATTAAAGAAGTTCTCAAGTTCTCAATATCATTAGGACTATCTGCATGGTTAGGTGGCATGGTGAACATGGAGTATTCTGTTCAGAATAGTCAAATATTACTATTGATACGGCTGCTGAGCACATATACATCACAGAAGCATAATATTCCTTAAGGTTATACGTCCAGCTATCTTGTTTCTTCAGCTTAGGACAGATTTTGCGCAGAGTTTTCATTCTAAGACTACATTTGATGGAATCTCGCACGGTTTGAAAGGAACAGAACGGAATCAGCATATTCCTGTTCTTGCTTCGCTGACCAGAAAGCCTGTCTCAGTCCCCTGTGATTCCTCTTAGGAGGGAGGGATGGCGGAAGAAGGAGGGCACCATGGCCCCCATACACCTCTCTCCTCTTACAAAGATCCCCCTGTCCTCAGGTACAAACGACAAGGAGGTTATGTGTGAGAGATCTTGGAACCTCTGGGAATCATGAATTGCCTCTCCTCCAACCACGTGCCCTCCGTAATATCTGGCTCGGAATATGGAAATGATCCTGCTTAAGCCCACTCGCAGCTTAGCCAATAAACCCCTGATCCCTAATGTGACTACCAAGTTGTCCCTAAAACATGCCACCAAGTTGTATTTTGGATACTGACCTAAGAATGTAGAACTAGAGGTTAACAAGCAATGGGAATTTATTCTGCCAGTGAAAAATGGGGATCTGCCCAGGGGGCCACGTGCGCACCCATCCCACCCTTGCCCTTCCATGCTTACAAACCCATATTACAAGATCTGGTTAGTTCCCACCCAGGGCAATAATTCTTCGTTTTTTTACCGCATAAATGTTATATTTATATAACGTGGTATTTTACACTACCTTTAATGGATTGGTTCATCTCGTGTCCCCACGGCACGCACAAAAAGGCTAATAAAAGATTGTCCTGTGTGTACGTAGGCTTCCTCGGGGCATGTACACAACACAGCTGTTAAATGCTTACACCTATAGTTATTTCAAGGCGCATTCACTTGATCTCAGCGAGGCGGCAGAGCAGATATCCACACCAGGTAACCGCAGATAGGAAATCACAGATTTTTTTTTTCATAGGTAGAATTAATTATGTATAACGTATTCGTTTGTTTGGAAGTTCAAAAAGCCAGAATTAATGAGATCAGCCATCTAAACAGCTCAGGAAACGCAGATGAATAATTTATAGCTGCTGAAGCAAAAACAGAGTTTATGGGTCTGTAACATGCCCTGTGTTATTTTACTCAGTAATTTCAGGATATTAGTACAAAATAGTATGCAAAAAAAAAATGATTAAAAGGAAAGATTAGAAGAAGAAAAAATCCCTTTGTCTGTTACAGAGTTCAAGTCCATCTAGATCTCAGCTTCTGCTGAACCTCGTGAGTTGTATTTACCAAAAACAACCTTCGGTTTTAGAGATCGCATCATTTTCTTTTTTTATGGCCTTGGGCTAATTGGTTTTTAAATAATTAGGGACAATTTAGAATTTTCGGTTCAAAAGGTGCTGCTCTGCACAAAGTTTTCTCGGTTTCTATGGTAACAACCTATTAGCGCGTAGGCATGAGGCATCGTTATTGTTTTGTGTTGGTTTCCATTACATTGTGTTACATTGTGCGTTATATTTTCCCACTATTTGTTTTGTCTCACATTTAAAGTTGACCTTGTTTGTTACATCAAGGAAATCGATGCAAACGTCTGCTTCTGGTTAAGGAAAACATCTGGCTGTCTGCTGTACGAGCAGAAATCCTAGCAAACGTATAGATCTAGATATGAATGGGAATAACCTCAAGCTATAGCTGTGCTCATATCCATGCAGGGCCCGGTGTAACGGGGGCCGCTGAAAAGCCACAGCTTAGCATACCCCCTGCCTTAAGACAGCCAAGAGACCACCCAGCCACACCGGCATACCTCCAATGATCCCATCTTTAGGAGGTACAGTCCCTCTTTGGTCCTCAAATGCATCTGCCCTCTTCCCTCCCCCGAAGCCCCTCTTTCCTGGGCTCTCAGAATATTTGCTCTGTATGGGTGTAGTTCGTAGTGTTCTACGGCCCTTAAAGTCATAATAATGTGTATAGAAACAGCAAAATTCAGCTTTATAAATTAAACTGAGTGAATGCCTTTCTAAAAAGTACAGACGGACCCTGGTCTACCACTAAACACCAGGGCCAGCAGTCCCCTGGACACCCCTCATCATTACGACGAGGGGTCCCTTTGCTTGCTGAAGACATTGTGTTTGTAGGTTGGAGAATGATGACCTAGGGGCAGGCACCACTTAAAGGGTGAAGATCTAAATTATAAAGCAGGGGACTGCCCATCATTTCAGTGATTTCGCCAAAAAAGTTATTGTCTTAGTGGCACTCCTGCTTTAAACTGCATCATCCGGCACTCAGAGCAGCATCACCTAATGGGTTCTGGCCCCTGGTGACCAAGTGAAACTCTGTTTTTCATTAGTAAGGAAAGCAAAATGAATGACTTGCGGAGGTAATTAACTTAATAATGCATGTGGTGAGCGAAGGAGGCAGGCACTTTGGGAACGGCGCTCTGCTCCAGAGCGTTCGCTAATCCTGTTCATTTGGCGACAAATCAGCTCTCACCAGATACTCCGATTCCTTTATAATAACGCAATGAAAACCTTAACTAGACGTACGAGTCTCATACCTGGGAATTTTCCATTTTGAACTCACTTGGGACTCTTCTAAATACCAACACAGGCAGTAAACAAATATCCCTAGAGGGCAATTTTTTACAACCAAGAACAACTAATTTGAACTTCATTTTCATTCATGTCTTGGGGGGTAGGGCACAGAAAAGTTAAGGAACATCGGGTTTTCTTATTGCGGGCAGAAGAACCTAAACGTTTTGGCCCAATAAGGACCTTATTCGGTAAACGACTCATAGGAGTCAATAGCGATCTGAAGACCTCTATGTACCATGCAACCATGACCAAGCATGACGAATCACAATGTTGTTGTAGAGCTGCTGGGCTTTTTCTGTATACCCAGGGACCTGCCTCAGAGGCCGTTTTATGGAAGCTGATTGCCAGCACTCCAGGGCATTTCTTTTTGGGCTTTTAAACCAGACTGTCCCTATGCAAAGATATGCGTACATGCACAACTAAAAAGATTCATGAACAAGGTTCTAGTGAAGGCCTATAGTTTACAGGTCAATGATTTTCAGTACGCGTGGAAAGTAAGTCGCATGGGCGCTTCGGGATTCTTTCCATCTATGTTTTAAAGTTCCCTCGAATAATTATATGTTTATTCATTTAATTAGGAACAATAGCAATTACCGTGGCACTTAACAAGACTGATCCCCGCAGGTCTCTATCACCAATAAACATAATAAGTGGTTACAACGTATGCTAAGGGAGTAGGATGAGGAAGGAGTCTGTTCCATGCTAGTGAGGGAATGTAAAGTCAAGGAAGAACAGCAAGATGAATGGGGAATAAGAGTGGAGCATGAAAGAAAGAGACAGCGTGGTACATCTGATGAACAAACGAGACAGTGTGGTGTATCTGATCAACACACGAGACAGTGTGGTGTATCTGATGAACAAACGAGACAGTGTGGTGTATCGATCAACAAACGAGACAGTGTAGTGTATCTGATCAACAAACGAGACAGTGTAGTGTATCTGATCAACAAACGAGACAGTGTGGTGTATCTGATGAACAAACGAGACAGTGTGGTACATCTGATGAACAAACGAGACAGTGTGGTGTATCTAGATTGAACAAACGAAGACAGTGTGGTTTATCTGGATCAACAAACGAGACCAGTGTAGTGTATCTATCAACCAACCGAGACAGTGTAGTGTAATCTGATCAACAAACGAGACAGTGTTGGTTGTATCTGTATGAACCAACGAGGGACAGTGTGGTACATCCTGATGAACAAACGAGACAAGTGTGGTACATCTGATGAACAAACGAGACAGTGTGGTGTATCTGATCAACAAACGAGACAGTGTGGTGTATCTGATTAACAAACAAGACAATGTGGTGCATCTGATGAAAGAACTTGGGACTCTAGAGTATCCCAGTTTCCCAGGTCCTAACAGCATTATGTTAGGACAATGGCTTCCACAATATTAAAGATCTATATCATAAGCAATGCTATCTTAAACTCTGATTGGCTAAGATTGGCTAGAGGATCAAGGTGGCTTCTTCCTGACAATCTACATGAAATAGAAGCATTTAGAAGGTACTCAAGTCAACATGAAATAGAAGGCCTAGGCCAAGCCACCGATCATGTGTGACAGCTCAGCTTCTTTCATGCAGTCAGTATAACCTCCTTGTCCAAAATTGTTTAGGCAACTGAACAGCAGTCGCTAAAAGCACAAATTGTTGAGAACACCGACAGCCTGAAGGGTCAGCGTCACACATGTAAAGGGTAGGTGCGTAGTTTTCTAGTGGTGGGCTTGTGTTTTACTATCCCTTTAGGTATTTAAGCAAGCTGTTAGAAAGTCAGTATAGTCACGCTGCTGAATTGCTCCCTTACTTGCCAGATATCATTGAGTTATGGCAGATGGTGGGGGAGGGAGGCTTCCAGTGGCTAGCACTGCTTGAGATGGTGGACAGATGGTTTGGTGCACGCTCTCCCTTGGCTCCTGCACCATGGAGCTGTAGAAATTGTGCATAAAGCAGGAAACTAACCCACAAATAAAGAGTAGCACACAATACACAGAAAACAACAGATGATGAGACCCATTCATCCCCCCCTTTGACCTTTCCCTGCCATTACAGAATAGCCTCTTGTGGACTAAAAGCATATTTGAATCATGTGACTGTGTAAGCTCTGACTTCCCACAGACAGTGGAAAATACATAAAATAATATTTTTATTAGCATCATTCATCAGTACTGGGAGCAGCAGATGTAATAATATTGCTGGGATGTAACGTTTGATCTACACCGTGGATTCCAAGCTGAAACATTGGTTTGCCTTTGTTAAGGCAAGCTACATCCTGTGGCCCCAGCAAATGGAGGCTCCCCAACAGGGGCCACAGGAAGCAACATGGAGCTATGTTAAGAGTGGGGAGTGGGATCCTGATTAGGTCCAGTGGATTCATAATCCAGATCATAAAGAACTCCAACTAATGTATTTATGCTCTAAAGGGCACAAGGACCTCACTAACCCCTTAAGGGTTGTCCTTAAACCCATTAATGACAATGCATTGTGAGCCCGTAGGGGCTTTGTCTTGAATGGGTTAAAAAAAATGCACTTTTAAAGTCAGACATGAGTTACCAGGATCTCGTCAGATGAACACAGGTGGGCCAATCAGCCTGTCAGACACTGCTAATTAAAGAGCCAGCTGCGCGCGGATGGGGGATGTGCATTAGACTCTGGCCACGCCCCCGAGGTTCTATTACACAGATCTGTTGTTTAAGTCTTTTGTTTGCAGCACAAACACAATGGACACTAAACCTTTGTCAGTTTTCTTTATTTTTTGTATAAAGAATAGCAAAGAAAATAAATGAAAGTAAAATGTCATGACTGTTCCTTTAGCTTCAGGATCTCCCCAATCGCGATTTTCTGCACAGAAATGGTTCTGGGTATCTCAGTGTGAGCTATCACAAGCCGCCTAGGCTTCTGTTCCCCGCTTGGTGTATGATGCAATTCAAAGTCATTGGAAGGGATATGGTTCAACCATTGCCCTTGGAAACAGGTCATTAAGCTGTAAATCAGACCACTGGCACCTGTTTGTGTCCGAGCCTCACTTACTTATCTCCCCTGGGGAGTTTTAATAAGAAATATTTTTTTTGTTTAGCATTGTGGTTCAAGATGGCACTAATGCTCCATTTGTACACAGATTTTTGGAGGGCACAAAAAAATGTCTTCCAATGAGAATTATCCCCACTATGCGACGCATGCATTAAAGCGTTTGTAAGATAACAAAACTAAATCTATGCCCCTTGGATGAAATCTGACCCACTCTCTGGCCAACTATCAGTTTCTGCCCCTCTACCCCTGTCCATTTATTTTGTACCCCCCTCCACCCCTCCTTTCTCCCGGCACTGAGACGGTTGCCCAGCAACAGATAAAGCAGCTAAATGTGTTTTCTCAACCTTTCTGCATCCCTGCCTGCGCAGAGAGGTTTATGGGACATTAAAAGGGGGTATATTCGTATGTGATATGCATAGAATTATCTTAATTGCAGGCCATGCTAAATGCACATGCAATTAAACAATGCATGTATAAGTGACAACGGAGGACCTCGGGCCAGCCAAACACTTAATAGGTTAAATGAAGCTGCACAAATCTCATTTAAGGATTAATTAAAAGCATTTTGTGAGGTTTCTTGGCAATTTGAGAATTATCAAAGTTGAAAGCAAGCGAAATGGGTTCTTTGTTTGTAATGGCCTAAAAACATGCATCGCAGCGAGCTTTAGCCTGTGATGTGGCCACCAGGCCACCCGGGTCTTCCGAACAAGGGTCACAAATACCCTAAAGCTTACCCTTTGGGGTTTATTCACTAAGGAGTGATAAGGAGAGTTTGCAGGAGACTTGCGGTTGCAACACCCTCGCTTCACTACCCATTTATTGTTTTATGTAGCGCCATCATATTCCGTAGCGCTGTACAGCGGGTAAGATTTGCAGCACCCAAGCAGTTTCAAGGCATACATAGATTCTAAAAAGCACTTATCCAGTTAAAGTCTGTCTCCACTACATAAAATACTCAAGTACTTTTAATGGGTCTCCACATTCTGGTTCCTCGGTCCTGAGATTGTTGGGGGGAAAAAATCCTTTTAACTGTCTCAGGAGATTTGTAGGAGGATAAAGGTAAAATACACAACGCGGGCCAAGAATATACATTACATTACTTATTATCGCTAAAGTAAAATAAAAGGCCTGGGCAGAGAACATTCCCTTGCTGCCTTCGAGAACAACTCATCAAAAACTTTTCCACTCGCAAGATCAGGAGCAGGAGATCTGACAACTGGAGAATTTATCAAAAGCATTGATGCCAGGTACAAGCTGATTAATTATTTGCAGGATTAGCTTCAGCATCATACATTTAGAACTTTCACTCAACCAAGGCTGCAAAGTTTCTTTTGCAGGTTAACTCTTCGAGTGTTACCATAACTTTTTTTTTGACGTGCAAGCTTGTGTTCGGAACAGGCTTCCACTTTTAATGCGTTTTATTCAGCGATGCCTCCTCTATAATGATGTCATTAAGACAGACCGTTTGATGGCTACAGCCTGATCAGAAATTGGCAATATATATATATATTTGGGAAACAGAAAATGTTGTTTTTAAAACAAAGATCATCCTCCTTAGGTTTAGACAGGGGGCAATAGAAACAATCCGTATTACACTATTAAATGTCAAGGATGCATCTCTCACCCTTTCTAGAAATCTACCCCCAACAGCTAACAGACGCAGTTGAGTCCTTCTATCCGGAAACATAGATGGCAGATAAGAACCTCTCGGCCCGTCTAGTCTGCTCCTTCTTCCCGATGTACAGACTCAGTCCTTAATCAGTCATTGGTCTCATCTTAAATTCGGGAGCAATATGCCAGACAATGCATGTGTAAATCCCCTTACCGTATTAGTGTCTACCTCTTCTGATGGGAGGCTGCTCCATTTATCTACCACCCTCTCAGTAAAGTAAAACGTCCTTCCATTACATCTGAGCCTCTGACCCTCTAGTCAAACTTCATGCCTTAGAAGACATAGAAATAATGTGCATTTATTAGAATTAGAAGACTGCGGTGTTACGACCTCCACCGGCTTGTTTATAAACAAACCTTAAGGACACAGGGAGAGTTTGTAAACAATTCTTCACTCCTATGTTGATAACATTAAAAGCTTTATTTTCAAAACAATGTTAACAAAAGGAACAGAGCTGGTTTCCATGGTAACTTGTCCAGTTTTAAAACCCCAGATTTGCCCTTTGTTTTAAGAGCGTTTGGCCGTTCACTAATGAAAACGATAAATGAGACCGGAAGCGTAATAAATGACTTATATCATAAAATTCCTCCCGGTGGCTCAACATCTCCTCCTCAAACGCCACCTCGTGCTGGGCTCCTGGCAGTGGCTTCTTATAAAGTCCGACTTGCTCATACAAAACTGGTACTGGGGTGAAAAAAAGATCAGTCTAACAGGTTCCCACGCACATTACAAAGGATTCTGGGAAAACGGTGTCACCTGAAAGCTGAATTATGAGTTTGAATTACTTAATTCCATCATATATGTGGCAAGTACGTGTTTAACGCATAGCAATGTAATATTGTAACCTTTAATTCAATTCACACATTGCTACTGAAGACGGCATTACAGGAATTATTGAGGACACGCCACAGGGAGGGCGAAAAGAAACAAAGAGCCATTCAGCCCGCCTAGTCTGCCCATTTCTCAGATTTTAATCAGTCGCAGGTCCCGTCTTAGACTCAGGAGCCATATGCCTATCCCATGCATGTTTAAATTACCTCGCTGTGTTAACCTCTACCACTTCTGCTGGGAGGCTACTCCACTTATTGCATTAGCAGTCCATAGCGGAGAAGCAGTTCACAGCGCAGGACCAGTCCCACTGCGCAGGACCAGTCCACAGCGAAGGACCAGTCCACAGCGCAGGACCAGTCCAACAGTGCAGGCCAGGTCCCACCGCACAGGACCAGTACCATCGAGCAGGACCAGTCCCACAGCGCAGGACCAGTCCACAGGACTAGCTCACACTGCAGGACCAGTCCACAGTGCAAGACCCGTGCGTTGGTTGCTATGGTGATAAGACAATGTTGTCTTATCAACTTTTTTTACGTAACCACCATTCTATATACGGATTCCTAAAGCAGATTTCACAGATGATGGATGGCACGTTTAATTAGAATGTAATATTTCCTTTAAATATACGGATACTGATCAGGTGTCAATCATGTCCTTCTGGATGTAGGTAATGGGGCAGCATTGCAGGGTCTTTATGGTGAATGTAATGGGTTAATCCATCAAGTTGCACACCCACAGGAGAAGCGTTCAAACTGCCATGTGAAGCCAGCCTCCTCTCATCCTGCTGACAGGGGATGTGGCAGGATTATTTTCTCTCAGCACAATGTAGAAACATGGCTGGAACATGGGAAGATTAGCACACTGATACCGTCATTACATATGAGCAGAAGAAGTGGCATCACGTAAAAAGGAAAAAGAGATTGTCATCAACAACCTGTTAGATCCGATGCTTCCTTGGCTGCTTCTTCTGATGCCTACTTTAGATCTCCATTTACAGACGCATCCAAATCATCAGGCTGTAGCTGCCTGATCTAAAAGAATCATCACATCAGAACGGAGACTAGTCCATAAAGCATGTTCAGGATTGAGCGGAGCTTATTCTTCCAGAAACCCACTCAAATAGGTGAAACACGTAAGAATAGTAAACAAAAAAGATATTTCGCTTTTAGATCAGATCCCACCGCAAAGGCTCCCCCTGACATATCCTTAAATTCACTTCTCTGCAGTAAACCCTCAATAGTTTGGGGTCCCTTAGCTGTTTTCATGGAAACAAGGACATTTCTAGCTGTAACAATGGTTTTCTGGCGATCAATTAGCCTTTAAAACCTAAACTTGGATCATCGAAAACAACGTGCCATTGGAACACAGGAGCGATGGGAGTGATAAAGGACCTCTGCACATCTATGAAGATTTTCCATTAAAAATCTAGCTACAAAAGTCTGCGCTGTATTTCTGGTCCATTTCATGTTATTTTAATGGACAAAATGAGATTTTCTTGAAAAAGAAAGGCATTTCTAAGTGACCCCAAACTTTTGAATGGTAGTGTGTATATATACATGTACATACACACACACACCCCCTTACCCCAGACCATATCTACTTGAAGATAACATTAAACTACTTGTGAGTGTGTGACATCTCCCTTAAACAAAATGATCTTAACTTCTCAGCAGCCTGCCCTGTGTGGCTCAGACACGGTGTCCACTTTAATAGGATTTTAGAGGTTTTCCTTGAAGGGTCTAATGCTTCTCTGTGTTATCTCCTCTACACCTAACACTACAAATGTCTAAGCATCCTCATCTTGAAGAATTGATCTTCTACCAAACTTCAATCTCATCATCCATATTTTTTCCACCTACACTGTCTATATAGAGTGTTTGCTAAAAAAGGTTCAGCGATAACAAAAAGATAATGAACCATCACATCCTACAACTTTACACATATGATGAGGAAGAAGAAGAATAAGAAGGAGAAGGAGAAGGAGAAGGAGAAGAAGAAGAAGAAGAAGAAGAAGAAGAAGAAAAAGAAGAAGAAGAAAAAGAAGAAAAGCCACACTTTAATTATGAGGCTGAGCCACTCCCATTATTGATAATGATAAGAATGGAGGGGAAAAAGAAGGCTGGCTTAAAAAAAATCCAGGTTTAGGACTGGAAAAAATAAATGTATAAATCAGACAAACAAATCATGTTTGCAACAAAATAATAAATACAAATAAAACAAACAAGTATACCAGAGCTCCTGATGCTCCATTCTATTGCATAGGAACACATTTACTAAATGGAATGTGTAATGTTTCATATGTTATAGTTTCACACACATCTATTGGTCGCTGTGATTAGATTGCATGCTTGTAGTATTGTTTCATTCTGTAATACACATTGCGTTGAATGTTGAAATAATTCGTAAACCTTTTCTTTTCGCACAGTTCATATGAAATGCTCTGTTCTATGGTGGCCTCTGGGGCATACTTCATTCCTAGATCCATGTTCCTAGGCAGATCCTGTTGCCACCATCTGTTCCTCCAGAAATCACATCTCTGAGTAGATCAAAGCTTTGTATGGCCAAACACCCGAGAGGCACACGGTGCACGGGGCTAACGGTTTTAATAAACAGCACGACCCATGAGGCTTTGCTTCCCCAATCATCCTGCTAATCGCTGGGTGGTTGGGCATATCCCCTGCCCCTGGCATGCAAAGGGTGCATACCTGGAATGCCAATCTCATTTAAAGGGATTACCGTAAAACCTGCAGACAAAGGTCTTTAGAGAAGCAAGCGGGGGTATAAAAGGAAGGGGGCAGTTCATGGGTTAAGTGTCCTGAATAAAGGGGTAAACTGCAACCTGCTGACAATCTAATAGACACAGAAATCACCCAAATGTCTCACCCCTTGCACTGATCACACGCTCCCCGGGTGTAGATAGAATGAATAAGATGGACTTACCTGCTGAGAAGAGTCTGGCTGTCCCTCTTGTGCAGGACCCGCGGGTTCTGGTACTTATACAGACAGACCTCTTCCTTTTCTCCCTCCTTGTATTTCTCTTTATCTTCTGCCTCTCTTTTTCACCCTCCCTCAGCTTTTCTCCCTCCCTTTCGCTCCAGCGTCTCCCACCCTCCCTCTTTTCTCTCTCCTCAGCACCTGCTGCTGAGAACAGCTCCTCTCTTAACACCCAGTGCGCGGCCCCGGGCGCGTCCCCAAACTCAGGGTTACGAGCCTCACCCTTTAGCCAATCAAAGTACAGAAGGCGTGACAGAACATAGTGTTTAACTCCAAAGGCCGCGGGTTCGATAGTACCGCCCATTGGCTTAGCCACAACCAATAGCTTGTCCGGCTTGCGGATGAATAAAAAGGAGGGGGGCATAGCAGGAAATTAGAGCGAGGTGTGAAACGCAATGAACCCGCGTTCGAGCGCAGTAACTTCTCGCAGCGACTGTATCACCAGACAATGCTTTTAAAATACATGATATTCGTATAGGAGCGCCATATGCACTAAACATTAAGTTAGCTTTTTATGCGAGAATAAAGACCCCTTATTCAATACTAAAAGTAAATTCATATAGAGGTTTGTGAATGTCACCGTATGCATTCTATGTTTTATTGAAATTACAAATAATACACTGTTTTTGCCTCATTTTCCGCGGCCGGCCTGGGCTTGATAAGGTGGCTCTGGCACTTTAATGATGTCGGCACAGCCGACAGCTGGATACAGCAGGCTGCATGGTGGTCTCGTAGCGTTCAGAAAGGGTATATCTAGCCGGCAGCTGGACACTACAGTATAGACTGCGAAATCCGGCAGAGGCCCGTCGAGCGTTTGCCCGGGGTGCCAGATGGCTGGGCCTGCAGGTAGCATACTTAAGTATGCTATGTCCGCACGCCCAAGACCGTACATTGGCTCATCTTACAAGTGTGAATAACGGTAACAGAAGGGTTATATGATACACTTCTAGAAAAATAAAAAGTTACGTATATACAAAGTGGCTCTAGTGCTTCATTTACAAGACTGAAGCGGCGTTATGTTATGTGTTATGTTATCCTCTGTTATCGTCATAATCTGAGTTGATGGTGGCGTGTCAACTTTTATTCTCAGAGCTCAGCTTTCTATAAACGTAAATGGAAATTGGGAGAACGTAACAGAATGGCCGGCTGGATGGTTTGAGACCGGAGGGAATGTGTCACGGCGCAGAGGAATTTGAACATCGTAAGATATATTTCTTAATATTTATTTAATTGGTTAAGGGTAAGCATGTAAGAATTGTGTCCATTCTTGTAGAGCAAGGTCTATCTGTGTTTTGATGACATCACCGTACCTACAGTAAGCTGCCGTTTCAAATGTTTACACATTGGGAATACTTTAAAGCTTTAAATGCAGTCTTAACACCATAGCAACCAATAGATCAACAGGGACATCTTTCTGGTTGCTATGGTGACCATATATATTAACTCAATAAGTTGATGTAGGGACTTTTTCTTCCCCGGAAGCTGCTTTTTGCCAGGCTGCCAGTGCATTTGGTGGCGCACCAATTCCATGTCATTACGAAAAAAAGTAATGGTTTGGAGAGAAGGGGAGACATTATCTTTTAAACAAATGGAACATATATATATATATATATATAATTTATAAATCTGACATTACTCTCATTTTAAAAGTTTCGGATTTGGAATATTGATAAAAAAAATGCAAAGCTTAAATATCTTCAACGCATGTTTAATGTTTAGTAAAGTAAGAGACTGGGGTTTGCGTTATTATGAGCAGTAAGCATCCACATTACATTGTCATATTGAGACAATTTCTTAAATAGCTGTATTTGCGAACACTTTCTAGAGAATCATTAAATATTTATTGAAAACCTTGATAATGTAAACATTTGTCTAGTATTGTTGTTACAAAGTGTCAAGAGCAGATCTGACAGATTTAACTTACACAAATATCACTTGGAACTAACACAACCCAACACAACATAAGTTTTTTTTTGCTCAGAAACAACTGCCCATCTACCCAGGGACAATGATTCCAAGCTTTGACAAGGGGGCACCCAGTCCAAGAGTTAGATCTTGCAATTAATTTCTGTATTTATATACATTTTTAATATAAATGTATCATATTTATCTATTTATGATCCCCATTTATCTATTACTGACCCAATAAACAAAGATAAACGTATGTATCTATTGATACTTAGTAAATATAACTGATATGCACCTGCTCTACAGACTCCAGAGTATTATAAACCTTTGCTTATTTAATATAAATATGAAGAACGGTTCATTTCGCGTTGTAGACCTTTTTGGCAATGTTATCCGTAGGGCTCCTGGGGCATGCCGGGAAATGTAGTCCGCCTGCAAAACGTTGTGGTAAAAAAATGTTTTTAATCATTTTAGTTGTATTTGTCGCATATCGGTGGTGCGTTTATACACATTGATCTTCTATATTAATGGCAAATGTATGAACTGCGGAGCCCAATTATCGTTTTGGAAAGAGATACGCGATGCTAGGTTTCCCAGCATGCTGCGCGGTTAAGGCGGAAGTGTGCCAGCGGTTGTCATGACAACTGAGTGGTTGCACCTAGAACATAAGGAAGCTACCTAGTGGGCGTCAGGTGAGAGAGTTTAGCAGTTCTGACATGCTTTATATTGCATGAATAGTGTCTTTATTGTCATGGGCAATTCGGCCTAGTGCCTTTTGACTTATAAGTAACCCCAGGCTCTGTCTTTATAGCAGTTTTGGGGTACAAAGCATTTTTTTTTTTACCCCCTTTAGAGCCTCATATTACATGCGGGCCTGTCCATAATGGTCACCTCATGGTAGGCTGCGTGCAGTTGCCAGAAGCTGGACATTGCGATTGTGCCCGGCGTACTTGGTGAATAGCGTGGGCAATGCCAGCGTGTTCTCCCTGTGTCGGCATTCATGGTGGAGACGTGGGATTATCCACTAAATAGCTGTGTTTTTAAAAGTTTTCTTCAGTGATCCCGTCAGCCCCTGAAATAAACAATACGCATTAAATACGCATTATAAGTGTGCACTCTTTTAACCTGAAAAAATAAAATAGGCGCTGCTCAGCCTCCTCCGTGGTCCAACAACTTGTGACAATGATTGGCTGCTTGAAGATGGAGATTCTTAAAGCTGTCAGTCTAGACAGAGAGAACTCTTTATATCTTCAAAGTGTCCCTCCTTAGTACCAAAATCCATCCATCAATCCATCCATCCATACATACAAGTGTGTCACAGTGATCCAAAGCCATGGACCTCTTACCCAATTACAGTCGGTCACAGTCACATAAAACCATCTATATAAAGCCCTGACCCTAATCCACACCTCTTATCACATTCTCCTAATAGGGAACGACCACCATTTTTTATTACTAGTATCAGATTCAAAATATAATTCTTTCTGTTCCCAGTTCTTGCATGTTCTTAGGCATCTGCATATTTGAATGTATTCTAGCTCTGTTATTCTATTAGACAAACATCATGACTCCTCATTAAATAGAATGGTTCAGTCTCAATCACCCAGACAATCACTCTGTCTAATGAAAGTCTATGGAGGGATGGACTTCATTAGCATTGCCGTAAAGAATCAGCTCAGTGTGGTGTTTGAGCCTGGGAAGGTACCCAGGATATCAGTGCTATCCTATATCGCTGTATATTTTCTATTGGAGCTATTCTTTAAACAAAAGGGACCCTGAAAGTGTATTCCTGAAAGAAGAGCCTTCATGAAGTATAGTTATTGCATCATCTCACCTTCAGCTTAGTGAAAGAGAAAGAATGTGACATGCAGACAACACAATGCCAATTTAAAGGGTCCGCCCCAGCCGTGAAATGCACTTTAATGCATATTATCGCTGAGTGGTCCCTTTAAATGTCTGTGTGCTCCCCCTTGCAGCTATTTCGCTGTTTCTCTAAAATGTAATCAGACTGGAGATATTGCAGTCCATTTCTGTAGATATCCTGATTAGGTTCTTATAATTTATTTATGAAAGTCAGAGATACTTGGGAGTTGAAAAATGACACCTCTCTCTTTCCAGTGTCATCATTCCCAAGCGATGCTTTAGCAAGGAGCCTGACTTAGTCTTTTACCCGCAGTTGTTTCTTTTGTCCATTGAAGCCATCTGATGCATGTTTATTAAATAAGATGTGACCTGTGGGGCAAAATAAACAAACAAAAATGTTACTTGTAGCCATGCTATTATATCACATTTGCACCTAACAAAAAGAGGTCCCAAAATGTAGCCCCCATTAGCCACATAATGCTGTTATTTTTTCTTTTTTAATAGAAAATCACAATGTAGGGTTCTTCCATGGACATATTGGATGCGACCTTGAAATTGTGGTCATGCTAATGCTTTCACATTCTTGGATAGCAACTTTCTGAAGTTTAGAATATTTTTCCAGGAAGACATTAAACTCTTTTCAGTCTTTCTCATGAATACCAAATGCTTTATGACTTCATACAAATTTGAACAGATTCACTGTGAGAACGATGCCTCAGGACAAGATGTCTTTTTTTTCAAAGTCTCTGTGCTCTTATAAGGGGTAACCAGTGGACCCGAGATCCAATGCATTATTAAAAAGAGGTAGATATGTTGTGTCTTTGCCTTAAATTCCTAATATACATGTATGTTCTTTGTTCCAGAGTGTCATTAGAGGAAGGAGGCGATAATAACAATGTTGGCTTCAGACAAAGTGACCTGCGCTCTGCCCAGCCACGAGTTTACCCGGAAAGGGACCAGCAAACCCTCTTTCACCTTCAGCGCCTTCCCATTCTGTGTGGATTTCCACAGACTGCTTAAGCAGAAGACCGAGAGCATCCTCCCAGGGGTACGTTCACAGGAGTGTTTGCCTTTTGTTGAGTTTGAAAGCTTTCTGTAAAGTTCAATCAATGGCCCGCGTAATTAAATTATTTGATTTAAGTTTCCATAGCGTGTTGGTTGAGGTGCCTTCCAGTGGTGGAAAATTGTCAGCTTCCATATTCTCCATTCCCTACTAATCATATATCTTTGTAGGAAAAACACTCAAGACCAAACTTAGGAAAATGATTTCCTAAATAAATAATGATGCACCAGAGGTTGGCATTGACTCTCTTCTTGGCACCAATGACTTCCAAAAGCCTGGTCAGAGACTATCCCTACATCCTAGTTGCTCCAGAAAAAATCCTATATACTCTCTCTTGGTCTGTCCCTATATCTTTATTTCTAAACTCCAAATTATGGGACTTAGAATGGGCAATATACTCCAAATCCGTCTTCATTCATACAAACGATATAAGGACTACCATTTCATAGTGGCTGAACAATAAACTTCCGCCTGGATTGTATGTAGAGGGTTGCAGGGCTACCAGAAGAACTCACCCTAGCCCATTGATCTTGAGATCATTGATTACTATGATTTATTTGCGTTAGGGGCACAGACTCTCTCCTCGAAACATAGCAACAACAGAACCCATTCGACCCATTTAGTCTGCCCATGTTTTTCAGACTGTGGAAACCTTGTTAGATTCTTGAACACACTTTATGTCCGCCATATTGAAGTTTAAAACTTGCATGTAAACCATTTTTATTATGTTATGGTCCATGATTATGGTGACGTTGTCCTCTGCATTATGCCAGGCAGTTCAAGCTGTTTGGGGAACATTCATCATAACCTTTATCTGTTAATGTGTGCAGCACTGTACACATCATTAGTAGCTACAGTGACTATCTTCTCCATTCTGTTTACCTTGCGACATTATTTTTATCCTAACATCGCTGGCTGTAACCAGATCCAGTCTTTGTAGAAAGTGCCTGGCATGCTTATTAGCTTTTTTTCTTTTTTCACCATATGGCACATGCTTTAGTGAGGGAGGATGCCGCATGACTCAAGTACGCTGATCACATGACATTTTAAAAGATTCTCGTTGCCTGGTTTGCCACTTAAACTATGGTCCCTGTGACTGTACCTTGTCTGTAGTCAGGGGACACTGAATAGGTATAAGTTTTGTAAACCATACGCAGTTTTGCTGTATATCACCGTAATCCTTAAAGTCATGTTTGAATTTTTTTGTTTGTTATTTATTAATATCATGTCTTCAAACCCAAAGCAATTCCTGCGTGTTATTTACATGAGAGACGCTAAACTCTACTTCGTTGACATGAGCGCCCTTAGTAGATAAAGGCCACTGCCGGGTACATCAGGGGGCACATGCACTGTGATACCCAGCAAACACTCTGAGCTCTCAGAAGAAGGACATCAACAGAGTAAAGAGTGCTCATTTTGAAACTTTTAGTGAATGAACTTTATAAAGCCCTAAAAAGCAGAATAATGTGTATAGAAACCACAGGAAATGTGTGTATAAATAAAACAACATAAACTACATTACAGTAGCAAATGTCTTAATTACACAAATAATCAACGGGACGTCAGAGAGTAACATTAAAAGTCTCAGTAAAGCCCTGCTTCCTACATCTCTAAGTACATCCGGTGCATTTAACCCTTTGCCAACCCTCAACCCAGCACGTGATACGCTTACCACTGGCATGGTGGACCCCACAGTGGCTGCCCATGGGCACCTTCCTGCCACTGACTCCTCTTAAAGTACATTGATACGCATTTGTCTTTGGTGAGGCTGCTAGGGACTAGTACACTGTCCCTTTAATGATATATTTCCAAGTACGATACTTTACCTCCGTAACGATCGGCCGTTTACACAGTACGTTATGCTTTGAGCATTTTAGGCGCCCGCTTCCACTTAAAAAAGGGATAATAGTTTTTATTAAGAATGCCATATAGTGTTAAAATGTAAACAGTATGTATTTATTTGCAGCTTTGTCCACCCCTCTTGCTCTCAGATGGCTAATGGCACCATTGTGTTGAAATTGTCTCTTACAGCAGCATAAATATATCTTTACGATACTCTGGACCAGTTTGTGGTCAGCCATAAAATATGCTCTGTCATTTCGCAACATGCCTGTTATTATGAACATAGAGTGACTCTTTATTTAAAGCAGGATCAAGGATCTAGGAGAGCTGCACCACGTCGATCTCACCATGTAATCACGCAAGTGAGGTTTTATACTGTGGAATTACACAGCTAAAAATTCTTCACAGGGACGCTCAAAACCCCAATGACATGTTGTTAGAGTAAGTAAAGTTATACCTGCTGCTCGGTCGGGGGAATTACAGGGTAGATGTGAGAAGGCTGCCTGATTATCTTCAAAGCTTTCCAGATTATCCTCAATCATCAGTAAAAGACCTATATATAGCGTATTAATTGTGTTTCTTTTTTGTTTCACGTTAATATTATATATGACGTGCACTTCAGATATGTCGTGTTGTGCTGTATTTGGAAGCTGCCACATCACGAGTTCAGAAAACCGCTGCTTCGCCCTAAAATAATTGACGTGCACTTCAGATACTGTATTTGGAAGCTGCCACATCACGAGTTCAGAAAACCGCTGCTTCGCCCTAAAATAATTGTGAAAACGGCTTCACAACAACACAGGTAGAGTTCGGGAAATGTGTCTGTGCCGAAGGGCATCGCTGGGAAGCTCCCCGGGTGGTCTACGCGGAGCTCTCGCTCCTCTGCGGGGTGGCTTTGGGTTGGGCTAGTGGCAGAGAAATGGGCAAGGAGCATGGAGAAGTTGTAGCTAGAAAGCATCCCAAGTCGGTATAGTGGATTTCCCCCATCTGGGTACAGCTTGTAGAATGACTTTGTGGAAGAAGCAGTTCTTATTATGCCTTTGGAGCACTAACACTGCCGTGAGGATTTACTGCCCATTTTAGTCTTCTAATGGATATCTGCTCGGCTAACCCTCTCTCGTATGTTCCTGACCTCTTCAATCATGGCAGCGTTTTCACCTCTCTAACAGTTTCTCTTGCTGCGCGGGATATGCCTGGCTTTATACGTCTGTCACCTTAAAGTGTGTCAGATGTATGACTCCTACAATTTTATATAATCTGCTTAACATATCAGCGAGCCTTAGGGTTGTCTGCCAGGAGTCTGTGAGCCGAATAGGAGTAATACATTATCCTTATTACTCTCTGCTACTCTGTTAAAGCACCCCAGCAGTGAATTCAGCACCTATCCATCAGCACGACGCACGCCACTCCGTATACAGCCGACAAGCTACAAGCCACGGCCGCAGATATCTGATTTGGATGCTCCCACGAAATCTGTAATTCCCATTATAATATGCATTATAATATGATATAAAAAGAAAGATAATAAAACCCACACATACATATATTGGTAACCCGGCCACGTTTTTGGAAACACCATTTGAGAGGCATGGGTCTTAAAAAACACTTTATATTTGTAATATTTTATTCTTCATTTTATTTCTTTATTCTTACAATAACCCAGCCTTTCCACGCGGTAAATAACCAATCGGACGAACACCTCACTCGGTGTCCACGTTGATGTCCTCCTTGCCGCTTGGGGCCGATATCGGCTCTTATCTTTTCACTGTTAGTGAGCTGGCCTGTGTTCCCTTCCCGAATATTTGCCACGTGAATCAAAGATTATCTCGCAGTATCTTTATGTTCCCTGTTCTAATGGCTTATCTGTTTCTGCCGCATATCGTGTTCATTAGTTTTTCCAGTGGAATTACGAGACAAGATTTATTGTAATTTGGTTACACTATTTAAGTGTTTCAAAAACATGCATTTTTTTTTTCCACCTTAGCTTTTAAAGAAGCAGAAGTCGCATTTATCTCTAGACAGCTCTGCTTTTGGAGGCGTCTGTCCCAGTAATTGATCATGGATGTATTTAAAGAATAACACATTAATGTATCCTTATAACTCGCTAGGTAAAAAAAAACAGAGCCACGGAAAAAAGAAAGCGGAGTCTCGTATCCATTTTGGGCAGAACGGAATCTGCTACTCGGCTTGTAAAAATTCATTATGCATGATTTAAAGCAGACAGAAGCCTCCAATTTCCTCATTAGTGCTGGGAGGAAAGGAGATGATTTAAAGACAGCGTGCGCGATCATAACAACAACGATCTGAAGAGACGAGATTCTGCATTCCGTTATTTACCTGTGCAAAAAATATACACACAGAGTTTACGCTTAAGAATTGCTTTTCACACCTGGTGTCTTTTAGGCACACCAAAGGGTTAAACTAAGCAAACTCATGTTTATTGGGGTAGATCTTGCCCCCCCGTATACCTTACTGGAGGGCAGAGCCGCTGCTCTGAACATCTGTACGGCTACGCTCATGTGGCGGGGACGACATTGTAACAACAGCACGTTATAATCTGGTAAAACCCTTTTGCAATAATCGTACGGACCTTTTATGTTGGGGACACGAGCGACGTGGGCTATATTTAAATCCCTGAAACGAACGCCGTAATAGCCGGGTATGGCCTGAGGCAGACATACAACTACGGTTGTCTTGTAGAACTCAGGCTACGTTGGCAGACATAAAAAGCCAAACCTCATTGATCTTTACACCCTTCTATTATCCCATATACTATTACCCCATATACTATTACCCAGTGTTCATAGTAGGCGAAAGATATAGCGGCAGTCTTTAAACATTTTATATTGATATATTAGACCTTTGTTATATCGCACCTTACTTTGGTTTGTGAATGCGTTCAGATCGCCTGCAGGTACACGGGCATAATTCTTGGTAGGCAGGTATTTGATAATGCGTCGGACGTTATGTATTGAATGGGTTTTTGCTGATTGTTTCATTTGTTATACATAATGGATTCCTCAGCATCACCCATTTGTTGATATGCTTGTGAGACAAGTTCTTTCCTTGTCACGTCATTTGTTCACAGACTATGACGTCCTGAACAGACCCTAGGACAAATGAGTTTGTCAGCTTGGAGCCACTCAACTCCTCTTTCTCAAGTTCCTCTTGCTTTTTCATGGGAGCTCTCAGTAAGTTGGCAATCATTATGCCGAGTTGACTTGTTCTGCCATCGAGTTGGCGTCAAAGCACACAAAGATAAGAATAGATGTTTGTGAATAACAAAGGGAATAGACAAGAATAGATGTTTGCTCATTTTCCACCAAGTCAATCCATTTGGCCAGAATAACATTACTTCCCTGCCAGCTTGACACCATTTAAAGTACGTAAATACCCCTCAGCCGCATGGTAAACAATACAACTATGTTAAACTTGGCCAGGGCCAGTGTGGATTCCTTCATGTGTTATTGGGAAACATAATGTGTCTGAATCCTATGATATATTCGTGCAATATTGGATACAGGTTACTGTGCTTGGTAGCGTTCTGCTTCCTTACTTGTATTTTGTATTCTCAGAGAGGATGTCATTCTCAAGACCCCTGAAATGAGTTCTTGCCCCTTGTGCTCATCAGCCCTACGGAATTCGCCGGCAGGGTATAAATACACGTAAGGCCAGTATGGTCTTTCAGTGATGCAACATGTATGTATTCATAAGAGACTCGGCGTCCATATTATTGATTTTTGCCATTTGTTTTTATTACTTTTTCCACTTCATTAGAGAGCCCGTGTCTGGGGGACATCCAACTCATAAATAAATAGACCAAGACATATTCAAGAATTAGTCATGTGACGGGGTCTTCATTAGGAGACCCATTGGAATTAAATGAATAGCTCTTCGTTCATGGTGATTGATGACAAAGGGTTAAAAACATCACCGCCAGTGTTTACTGGATTGCGTGTATTTTTTTTAAATTTCCATTTGCTTTCTGAATAACTATTACAAGGCCATGCATGTCTCTGCACTCTTTCCACGAGATAAGGGAGTGGAGGAAAGCATTTTACGAGGCGCAGATCATTTGAAGAACGGAATGAAAGGTGCCGCGTTATTACGTATTGTGTTAATATAGCACTATCATATTCCGTGGCACTGTACAACGGCTCAGACAAGCCTACAAAGATTATAAGTATTGCTCCAACACCCACGAATATCAAAGCCAATCCCAAAAATAACATTTTTATTTATTTCTATTTTTTCCAAAAATGCTTAATCGTCATGTGACCCAAAAGCAGACACTGGCAGGTTTTCATCATATAAACTGAGAAAGCTTCCTATAGGTTTCCTTATTGTGACTGAACCTTCAGAGGAAAGGATAAAATGCTACAGGCCATTTGCTTAACGTGCTAAAGAGATCCATTAATGTTTATTTGAGGCTAATTTACTAAGCATGGTGATAAACATTCACATTGTATCTCATTACTTATTCCCAAAATGTATAAGCTTGGCCTTCTAGCTGGAAAACAGCGTCTACATATCATGATGTGTCGTAAAACATTAACAAATTGTGTTTTGGGGTTTGTACAGCATGCAGTATTTGCATGCAAACTGTCAACAGCATGTTTTTGCCCGAAACTATTTTTCCAGTCTCACCAGCGTGTGTGAGATCTGCAAGCCGCTTTCTCTCTGTTTGGCTTGGATGAAAGATGGAGCGGACAGAGAAAGCTCTGTGTGACGGGGCTTCGCTGTGGGACGGGTTCCAGGTTTGCTAATGATGTTCCCCTGGGTTCTGCCAGCAGTGCTCCCCTGTAAAATATATAACGGACGGGCGGAAGAATTCTGTATTCTCCCAAGGTAAACGCCTCGAGGGCCAAGGTTTATTTTAGCTTCACCCTTTGTGTTCCCCCAAGAAGAAGGCCTTACCATATAATAGAGTTACTTAAGGATCCCTTATTTTGTCGATAATCTTCTTATCCTCTAAGTGGTGCCTCATGCACACTAACCTTCTTATTGCACCTACAGTGGTTTGGGATTTTGGGATGGGAAACTGCTTTAGACAGGACGCCCAGATCCTTTTTGAAACGTTAACCTGTCCTCTTCCAGTCTGATTGTCCTTACATTGTTTCCCAATGTTCTAAAGAAAGTAAAAAGATGTTGGAAGTTACAGCAGGGGGAACATTGAGGACTTCAGGACACTGGTGCCCGGAATCATACTTGGTACAGTAGAACCTTTGGGTTCTTCGCGAAGATAGATGGTCTTTCATGAACTCTAGAGGGACCATGGAACTGTGCCAACAGATGGACAACTCTAATTTGAGATGTGATTGGTTGCCTCATCCTCGCTTTCCTTTCGGAATTACTAACATTAAACCATTAATGGCAGGACCAGCGGAGGGGGCACACGATAATGGGCTACTGATATATTAAACATTTTTAGACCTATAATTGAAACTCTATTATAAATCACAGAATTGCATACTAGGCAACATTTTTATGGGATAAGTGGGGAGTATTTAATGCCTGCCAGCTGAAAACAGAACCTTTCTGAAGGCTTTGGGGTCAATTTGAAGTAAAATCTATGTTCTAATCTGGGAATAACCATCCAGTTATAATTTATAAGAAACGTTCAGGGCGAGAGCCCCTAATTGTGCCTTTGGTTTTATGTAACCGTGCATCAGGGCTAAGCCTGACCATGGATACATTAAGTACGCAGCGAAGGAGAAACATTCATGTTTTTCCAAGTTTAAATTTAGATTTCCAAGGGTACAGTGCGCTTTTGAAAGGCTTTTCTGAACTCTCTCCACCGAACGGCCTCCGTCTGCTGCTGTCTTTTGATGGTAGAGGTGCAGGATTCTAAGCTGTAATAGAGATAGTGGTCAGGGAACATAGACTTATTGTTCTGCACGGATATTTGATGACCGCAAGACTTCTGCATTAGATCAGATAGGTTTGGATTTAAAGAAACAAGTTGTCTCATTAAATCTTTTTTTCATTTTGAGAAATTCAGTGTCATTTGGGTTTTTTTTGTTTATATTCTAAAACATAATGAAAGTGCAATATATATATAATAATTATAAAAATATACTTATATATATTAATAATATATATATATATTATAATATATATATATATATTATAAAAATATATATTTATATATTATAATATAAATATATATAAAATCATCTGATCACCCCATGTCGTTAATGTTTAGAATGAATTTCAAATATGTTCACGTGTTTCTGTGTATAATATATATTTATATTCACATGCATTCACATAGAATGGTTTGTGACCTGGGTGCTATTTCAATATCGCTGGATGTGCAGATGAAGAAGTGAAGCAATCGGGCTTTTATTTAATAAGACGTATTGGGAGTAGTGACAAAATAGATCTGAAGTTACATTTTAATTCTAGTAATTCTAGCTTTGCAAATAACGTAAAAGCGATCTAACAGAGTGCGTCCGCGGACCTTGCCGGAAGAATCCCCCAGCCACCGGAATTTCACGGGGGAAATCAGATTGCATCTATTGGCGCTAAAAGCCAAAAGTGATCAATACGTTCACTCCTGAGAGAGATGGTGTCTCGATCACAATTCAGATAAGAAGCCAGGTTTTTAATGGGCTGCATTCAGATCGTAACATCTTCACAGAAGGGTTCTGAAATAGAGCAGATGTGTGATGGGGCAGGAGGTGGTAGGAAGGCCCTACCTTCTATCTATGTATAATAGACATGTCACTATGGGAATTGTCTGTCATGCTGGGCGAGGCTGTTCTTTGTGTGCCCTCCCCCCCCCTGTTTCTCTGCTTCCCACTGGGGCCACCTGAAAAAGATGGGAGAACGAGTCAAACGGGGCGAGAGAAAAAGTGACAGAAGAAAGAAGTAGTGGAAAGAGAAAGAAGAGGGAAATGAAAGAGAGTGGAGAAAAAAGAGGGCGGCAGAAGAACGAAAGGGGACTGAAGAGGGAGAAGAAAAATAGCTAGAAGAAATAAAGAGGGATAGAGAAAATACATGGTTTCAAGAGTATGGAGGGTTTAACTAACAGGACTGCGATAACATGCTTTCCCGGAACCTGTGAGGGGTAATTCTGATTACACGCGGGGTAGCGGACACCCAGAATAGCGTGCCCGTGAAAGCAGTACAAATTAACACAACAAACAAATTCAAGAGTGCTTGAGAAGTGGATAATAAGGACTAAACAAGAAAGGAAGGATACACAAAAGCAGATGAGATGTGCCAGTCGTTGCTAGCTATGCATCTGTGTGTCTCCTGCTGGATGCGTCATCTTGTGTTTAGGAGACCTCAGCCGACAGCAGGGCTTGGTTTGCCTCCAGCTGTGGTGAATACTTTGTCGGCCTATTTGTGATGAGTTGTAATATGAATTTATTATTAGTATTGTGTTGAAGAACCTTGGGGGTCAACCTTTGTGGAGCATCCACTGACAGGGCTGGAAAAAAAACATCTTCTATAGGAGTCAGACTGGCATTTGGAGGCACCAGATGTTAAGAGCCAGGAATAGATCAACCCAAGGAGATAGTTATAAGAAACAGAAAGTTCTAGCAATATAGTCTTAGGGGTATCCGGCCAATTCGAACCTTTGTTGTTTATATTCCTGGTGGGATGGTTGGGATGCTCTTGTCTTGTCTTAACTATGGATGGCATCCTATATGTTTGCTAACAGATACAGTACATTTACTTGTGCATGGATGTGATTAATTAGCATCAGGGGGCTTCATTCTTGCTTTTCCATTTTTTTTAGTTCTGAACATTGTAAAGCGGAGCGTTTTGGGGAAGATTTGCTGGCGACTCTTCATGCAGCCTCAGATTCCAAAAAATCTTAGTTCCCTTTGATATAAACTAATCTGCCAACGCAAACCTACCCTGTGCTTTAGGGGTGTTTACTTAGCATGAATAATTCACTGAGCAGCGCGGCTCCGACATTATCAAAGAGCTCATTAATCGGTTTGCTTTGGGTTTGTTTTGTAGACCTGAGTTGGCAAAAGCCTCAAGCATTTGGGATTATTAGATGTCTTATACAGATGGGAGCCCCATCAGTACGCAGCCATTATGCTACAGCCATTCATGTCTGGGACGTCAAGAAACTCGGCTTGGCGGCTGTAGTTACGGCATAGAAAGCAGGAGGGAGAAGGGAATCTGCTTGGACAT
>VKOC01047773.1:0-12058 GCA_009364415.1 Spea multiplicata
TTTCTCATCCTTAAGTTACGAGATAAGATTTGTTTACCTGTCTGTATACTAGGAACATATTTACTCTTGTGTAAATAAGAACTTTTTACCTTAGTCTGTGTTTGATGTGGATTAGTGGTACCAACTATATGCTGAGTGTTACATTTTTCTTTGTGAATGGTTTTGTAGCAGTCTCCCTCAAATAGTATTTAAACCCGCTCGCAACAATGAATAAATTGAGAAGTGACTGAGAACGAACACCTTGTGTGTGTCTGAATTATTTACTTCTCCCAGATCTGCTCTTGCCACTCTGAAGGTTCTGCAGATTTACTCAAGAGCTCCCGGGAGGCTTTCGGCTCAAGAGAGGTGTCCCCCATAAGAGGAGGGGCGAAACATTTTCAACGGATGTGACAGCAAACATAGTAAAAGCGGTTAGAGATGGGGACTTTGTGGGTTTGCTTTGCGCAGCATATATACTACAAAAACCTGGTTGTAAGAGCAGCTATTCCAACAGTGTAGCGTTCTAAAACTGATTAAAAAGTGCTGTAAGATTGCAGGGCAAAAATCTGAAGGGGGAGCAAAAGAAGGCAGGCCTACCTCACACTGCCTACGTCAGGATGTAGTTACCCGCTGGAACTCCACCTTGGACATGATGAAGCGGAGACTAGAGCAGCAGCGTGTTTGGGGTGTCCAGCCCATTGGGCAGATGGGAATGGGCATTAATGGGGCAGATGTGGTTGGTGGTCATGAAGCCATTTAGACATGTCAGAGCACTGCTACATCCTACTGATCAGTAGGATGATAGAGGAGCTGAAATGTTGCATTCAAGCCATCATTGACACCCCAGAGTGCTTGCTGGCAACCCTCTGCGACCCAATGGTTAAGGGGAAGTTGGCCCTCAAAAATAATTTTAAATATTGGAGAGACATGCTTGTCAATCTTCCCAAATTAGGCTACCTAGCACTCAATATTTAAACTGGTGAGTGAGGTCTAATGTTGCTGTAAGGGGCTGCATGTGCTTAGCAGCTGCCAGGCCCAGTGTCTTACTACTACTGCTGGTGGTGCACCTCTTTGACCGTCCTTACTCTGGGGAAAACTTTTTTTAAATTTCTATAATATTGTGGTAATTCAGTCCTGCTCCACAGGGCTGCATGTGCCTATCATCTGCATGTGTCTGTCTGTCTAGGCTCTGCTACTACTACTACTGCACCTCTTTGACCATCCTTACTATAATGTTGTGGAAATTGATTCCTGTGCCCAAGGCTGCATCTGTCAGCGCCTGCCTGCCCAGGCCGAGGGCCCTACTATTACTGCTGCTGCATCCCTTTGACCGTTCTAACAGTTTTTTTAAAAAAATCTTTGTACCCTTTGTGACAAAGCCTGTTTTAACATTTCTGCGGTGCTCGTGTGTAGCTGTAATTTTTTTCTTTCTCGTTTACTGAAGTTATATATAGTTTTTTTCTTTCATATTTAACCTGTAACTACCAAAATACATGTAAATACAGGACATTTAATGTGTTTCAAAAATCAGAATAAATAACTAAATATATTTTGTTCTTCATTTTTAGGGACTATGTACACAGTTTTTATAGTTTTCCCTGACTTTTTCATACTAAATGATTGTTATCTGAATAAATATATTTCAAAAGAAAACCCTATTAGTGGGAAATCACAGTTGAATAAAGACATAGAATAACCACAAAATATGCTTTGGTACTTAAATGTTAAAACACATAAAACAGCATTAAGGGGTCCTTAAGGGGTTAAAAGATTATGGACACCGCAAAGAGTATTTTCTTAGGGACAAAAGAGTATATCTGAAATATCAAGATTCTAATATACAATCTGTATTATATTTAACTGTTTTTACAAATGTTCTCACTCTCTTCATTTCTGTAGCTCAACTAATTTCCACTTACCAGCATAAAAGGTCCTAAGATCACTGTGTAGACAGTTTTCAATGAAGCGACGGAGCGGTAGAATGTGAGAGTTTAATCTGGTCCAGTCTGTATGGAAATCCTCCACTACATGGTGCATACGATCCGGTCGTGGGAGTGGCCAGTTGTCAGGACGCAATTTCATCTGGTTCTCTAGTTTGCATAAAACAGCAGGGAAATAGGTAAGAAATAAACGTTAAACGTGGGTTTCTTCTCAATGTTAGTATCTCAAATATCAGCTTGCATTTTTCCATGGAATATTTAGGTTTTCCACACAGACACACATGTTCTTATGGAAATTATGTATGGATTGGATAGTCACTATCACTGATATTTAAAGATGTTTAATGGTAGGGGTGCATTACAGCAGCTTCACTGGGACTTTTTCCGAATCTGGTAATTCTTTCCCCCATGTGCTATTTCGGCTATCTTGGCTATCTTTGAAGCCAGCCAATGCAATCAGGGCTGGACTGGCCTACTGGGAAATTTCACAGCATCTGGGCAGCCAGCAGACCAACATTCAAAGCGGCTGTGCGGCAATGCCTCAGCTTTTCGTACCACGTCTTAAAAGGGGTGGGACGAAAAGCTGAGGCACGGCCATTGGGCGGCGCGTGCGCGCTGGCCGCTTTAATTTCATTAGGCTGTGGCCTGACTGCCACACGAGGGCCGCTTTCAATCTCGCTCGTATCAGCTTAGCGGCTGTCAAGAGTTCCTCTTGACAGGGAAAGGATCGTCACGGTGGAAGAGAGCAGGGAAAAATACACACAAAAATGTAAGTATTACCAAAAATAGGGTGTTAAAGGAAAACAGACCCATAATCAAGAGAGGGGGGGATTGCCTTAGGACATCATTAAAAATTAATTAGTACAAAAGGGGGGTGGCTGATCCCCTCCTAAACTCTTAAAACGGGCATCCGCCGCCATACAGTGTATGGCGGATGTTAACGCCCTGGGACCAGACATGGTCCCTGATGCCGATCTCATTTTAATGAAATGACGTGGCAGGCAGGTCATAGGTCGTTAAGTGAAAATTTTTGCGTGATGTTCCTGACCCGCCAATGGACATTAAGGGGTTAATTGGCAGGCCAGTGTTATTTACATCCAACCATTGTACCTGTAAGTGCCTCCTCTTCCCCGCCCTCTGCCTTACAAACAATACAAAACTATCTACACTACTGTCACAAAACCAGCAGTTCCAGGATGTGTTTGAAAAGAAGACTGATGTTCTACCATCCTATTGGAATTATGACTGCCCCATTGACATCCTCCAAGGAGCCCCCATTCATTCGGAAGGTTGTTTCCATTGTCAGAACCTGAACTGACCTTGTTAAGAGAATACAAAGAAAACGTAAGGCCATCCACAACAAAGGCAGGGGCAGCTATCTTCTTTGTTCACAAGAAAGACGGGGAATTACAACCATGCGTGGATTATGGGGAGATTAATAAAACCACTACAAAGAACTTCACCAAGATTGATCTGAGATTGAAGAGAGATTGATTTATAACTTAGTGAGAGTTTGTGATGGGGACAAATGGAAGACGGCTTTTAGATCTTGCTACGGGCATTTGGAATACCATGCCATTTGGATTGTGCAATACACCAGCAACCTTCGAGCACTATATTAACAAGATTTTTCGTGATATTCTGGACCAATTTGTTATGATATATTTGGATGCCATCTTCATCTATTCCGCATCTCTGGAATTACATAGGGGGCATGTAGAAACCATACTCCTTCAACTGAGGCAATACATAGTAACATAGTAACATAGTAACATAGTTCATAAGGTTGAAAAAAGACCAAAGTCCATCAAGTTCAACCTATATACATATTGTGTCCCTACTGTGTTGATCCAGAGGAAGGCAAAAACCCTTATGAAGCAGATGCCAATTGCCCCATACCAGGGGGAAAATTCCTTCCCGACTCCAAATATGGCAATCAGAATAAATCCCTGGATCAACGTTCTGTCCCTATTAATCTAATATCCATAGTTTGTAATATTATTCCTCTCAAGAAACACGTCCAGGCTCCTTTTAAACTCTTTTATTGAGTTTACCATTACCACTTCCTCTGGCAGAGAGTTCCATAGTCTAACCGCTCTTACTGTAAAGAACCCCCGTCTGTGCTGGTGTAGAAACCTTCTTTCCTCCAGCCGTAGAGGATGTCCCCTTGTTATAGATACAGTCCTGGGTATAAATAGGTCCTGGGAGAGATCTCTGTACTGTCCCCTTATATATCACATTTTTGTAAATATTTTATTATATCTTTTCATATGACAACACTGAAGAAATGACACTCTGCTACAATGTAAAGTAGTGAGTGTACAGCCTGTATAACAGTGTACATTTTCTGTCCCCTCAAAATAACTCAACACACATAAATGTGATACAACTCTCATATCTATGAGCATTTTTTTTTTAGACAGATGCATTGGAAGAGGCGTTCAATGTGCTGAAACATAGGTTTACCTCAGAACCCATATACCCTGGAGGTTGACGTGTCAGACTGTGCTGTTATCTTATCAAAGACACGAAAAAAGAAATATAAATAACACCGTGAAAAAAAAAACAAAATTACGTGCTCATATGGTGAGAGTGAATATATTAAATAATACTTCCCAAATCCAGACCGCAGCTGCCCAAACAACACCTTCCTCAAAGTGTCAAAATATAAACAAACGAGAATTATATGGGGCGCAGGTACATGTAAAAGGGAAAAAAACAACACAATATAGTGTAGATAGTTTGTCCAATGTGATACTTAAGTGTCTACACTATATTGTGATCAGATGCATCCAGTGCCCTTCTTTTTACATTCTCTAACACCAGCAGAACGGAATTAAGATGTGAGGGAATGAGAACCGCTGGCAATAAAATTGGCCCTAGAAGAATGCGACACTTGTTAGAAGGGGCTATTCATCCCATTATAGTGTTTACAGCTCATAGGAACTTGAGATTGAGACCTAGGCAAGCAAGATGAGCATTTTTCTTCAACCATCAACTACTGGCCAGGGTCACATAATGGAAAAGACAACGCACTCTCTTGCATGACAGAGATCAATCAGGAGACTTTACAAGACCCAGGTTACGGTTCATCAGTAAAAGCATTTTTTGGCAGTTTACTAAGAGAACATTCTTCGAGCACCCCACTTCCCTCACACCCTATCCTCACTCTTTGACAAGGTTTATACTTCCTGAAAGAAAGGATATATGTGCCCCCAGAGGTTCGCTTACAGATTCTACGAACACATCATGACACCCCAAGCTGCAGGACACGGGGAATACTGTAAACTTCAGAACTTATACAACAGACTTTCTGGTGGCCTAAGATGAGAGGGGATGTAGTGACCTTTGTTTCCTCTTGTCCAACATGTGCTCCTGCCAAAGAGGCCAGAGGGACTATTACAACCACCATCCATAACTGAGGTTCCATGGAGGGACATATCGATGGACTTCATCAAAGATTTACCATCATCCTAACAATATTGATGGTAATGGTTGATTGATTCTCAAAGATGACTCACTTCATACCCCATAATGGACTTCCTTCAACCTCCGAGACAGCCACAGCATTTATTAAAGACATATTCAACCTGCATGGGTTACCTGAGAGAATTGTATCAAACCAGGCCACGCAATTCACTTTGCATTTTTGGAGAGCATTTTGTGAAGGATTGCACAAAAGGATTTGCACTCTCTATCTACAGCATATTACCCGCAGAGTAATGGCCAGGCGGAGAGGACAAATCAGACACTGGAACAATATCTACACTTCTCCAGAATGATTAGCCATCATTCCTTCTATTAGCGGAGTTTTCATACAATAACCATATTCACATTTCCATCAACATGGCCCCATTTTTTGCAAATTATGTCTTTCATCTGTCCGCTTCCCGGAACTGCTTTGATGGGACCAGTACCAGTGGTCTCTGAGCATCTGCAAAATATGACTCATATCCACACTAGAATCCATACCTCTTTACAAAAAGCCCAATGGATCTATGCTTTTTTTTTTTGTAGACCAACATCGAGACCACGCACCTGGGTACCAAGTAGATCTGGTTATCAAGCAAAACATCTCAAATTGAGCTGCCCTACCAGGAAGTTGGGACCCAAGTTAATTGGGCCATTTAAGGTACTATCTATTATCTACCCGTTGGCAGTCAAGTTGGAACTACCTCGATCCATGAGGAAACACACAGTATTCCACATATCATGGCTAAAACCTTTGGTGGAAAATGCATTTCCTGGATGGTATATTCCTCCTCCTGAAACAGTAGTAATTTCCCCATCCAATGGAAATTAACAAAAATCAGCATGGTTTTATGAAACATAGGTCATGTCAAGCTAACTTAATTGCATTATAAGAAGAAGTTAGTAGAAGCGTAGATCAAGGTGTTGCGGTGGATGTAATCTACTTGGATTTTGCCAAGTGTTTGACACGGTTCCACACAATTAGTATTCAAAGTGAAAGAAATTGGTCTAGATGCAAATACTTGTTGAACATTGGCTTAGTGATAGAGTACAGAGAGTAATTTTTCAAGCTGGACAAAAGTGGTAAGTGACCAATTTTATTCAACATATTTATAAATGACCTTGAAACAGACATTGAATGTCATGTTTCCGAGTTTGTAAAGTAATACAACGTGAGCAGGATATTACTTTGCTGCAGATGGATTTAGATAGACAGGGGGTCTGGGCAGACAAATGGCATATGAAATTTATTGTTGATAAATGCAAAGTTATGCACTCTTCGGGATAAGGAATGCACAAGCAACTTACACACTAAAAGGTAGCGATTTAGGGCTAACAACAAATGAGAAGGATTTTGGAATTGTTATAGACAACAAACTAGGAAACAATTTGCAATGTCAGTCAGCAGTTGCTAAGGCCAGCTAAGGTATTGTCATGTATAAAAAGGGGCATCAATTCACGGGATAAAAATATAATTTTGCCTCTTCATTAATCAATGGTAAGACTACACCTTGAATATACTGTGCAATTTTGGCCACCTATTCTAAAAAAGGATATTATAGCACTGGAAAAGGTGCAGAACCTGTCTACAAAATGAATGAAAGGAATGGAACACTTAAGTTATGAAGAAAGGTTAATTAATTTAAATCTGTTTCTAAAAAAGGATATTATAGCACTGGAAAAGGTGCAGAACCTGGCTTCAAAATGAATAAAAGGAATGGAACACTTAAGTTATGAAGAAAGGTTAATTAATTTAAATCTGTTTAGTTTAGAAAAACGGCACCTCAAAGGGGATATGATAGCATTATATAAATATATTCGGGACCAATACAAACCACTGTGTGGAAATCTATTCATAAACAGGACTATGCATAGGACATATGGACACACATTTAGAATGGAAGAAAGGAGATTTAGTCTAAGGTAGGGCTGCAACTAACGATTATTTTCATAAATTGATTACTTTTCAATTAACTGGATAAAAAAATAAATGTAAGTTGTTCATTATTTAAAATTACTGGATGTTAAAAACAAATGGCAGTATAAAAATAAACTTTGATATAAATGCATTTCTTGTTTTTATTTCCCAACCTGCCCCCCCCAGATGCAGATCTGAGCCCAGGCTTGCCACACTGCCTCCCAAATATGCCACATACCCCCAGATATGCCACTTCGCCCCTCCCACATATGCCTTATATACCCTCTGATATGCCACTGTGCCCCCTGATATGCCTTATACCCCAGTATACCTTATTCCCCCAGATATGCCTTATACCCCCCAGATATGCCATAGTGCACTCATAGATTTACAGACGCATCACACTGACACAATACTTTTATAAATAAGTACAGGATTAATCTTCACTGCCCCCAGGATTTATATTCCCCTTAGTTTGCCCCCCTTTACCTCTAACTTTATTAAATTAATTAAATCAACCCTCAGTCCTCAGGGTTAAATTAACCCTAAACACCCCATCAACCATAACTGCCCCTAAACTAACCCTAAACACCTCATCAACCATAACTGCCCCTAAATTTACCCTAAACACCCATCAACCATAGCTGCCCTCTAAATTAACCCCCCCTCCCCTGACCAAATATTAATTTTATACTCAGATGATTGTCACAGCCATGTGGACACTATAGGAAATGGGCGTGGCCAATCTTCAGTGTGACTGCAGGGAGGGACTGGGAGAAAGAAGGGGCGATGCCAATCAGCAGTGACTGCAGGGAGGGACTGGTAAGTAGTAATTGCTGTGAGTCACACTGAAACGGTTTATAAAACAAGGGGTATTTTTTCCAGAACATTTGCTCTGAAAAAACCCTCATTTTATAATGGATACAAATCGATTCAACTAATCGATAATGAAATTCGTTGGCAACGATTTTTATTATCGATTAGTTGTTGCAGCCCTAGTCTAGGGCAAAGGAAAGGGTTTTTACAGTAAGGACAATATGGATGTGGAATTCCCTGCCTGCAGAGGTAGTTTTATCAGAGTCTGTACAGACGTTTAAACGACAACTGGATGAATACTTGCAAAAACATAATATTCAGGGATATCATTTTTAAATCATGGGGAAACAGCTTCTTGATCCAAGGAGAGATCTGACTGCCATTCTGGGGTCAAGAAGGAATTTTTTCCCTAGTTTGTGCAAAATTGGAGCCACAACTAGTTTTTTTGCCTTGTTTTGTATCAACAGTAAGAAATTAACAGATCTGGGACTATGTAACTATATGGTCCAAAAGACCGAACTTGGGAGGGAGTCAAAGATGTTAATGCCCCAGAACTGGTGCAGACATACCATGCCAATCATCCAAATCATCCTGGTTGTACACATGCTCATAGGGTTCACTTTGGGAAGGGGTCTCACGGAGCTCATCCACGAGTACTCAATTACCCAGCCTGCAGCGGGCACCTCCGTCATTCCCTAGAACATTAGGCCAAAAAACGAGCAAAATGGGATCATCAACAGCACTGTGGGACGTGCATGTGCTTACTGCACCCTTTTATAGAGTTCGCAGCAGAGACATGGTAAGGCTCACAAAGATGACATCATGCAACGGGGTGGACTGATAATCAAGAACTGTATAAAAGAGACAAGCAGGACTTTACTCAGCGCGCAGTTATTTTGTTGCAATTGCAGCAGTCAGATGTTTCCGTGATCCAGATCCCTACCTTCCTTATCAAGACTTTTTCAGTGGCAAGTAATAGCGGCCTTTAGACTTGCTCTGTAAGCCAATCACTGCTGAAAGTATTTTTGGTCTTTGTTTCTCCTCATTAACTGATTACTTTCCTGAACTTCTGTACACTTGTTTTTCGCCAATAAATAAACTTAATTGCACTATTCATACTGCCGGTGATTTCCTGCATCTCAATATCCTCACCCTTGATCCTAACAGGATCCAACCCGGTACTAGCAAGGGGTACCTAATAAAGTGTCCAGTGAGTGTGTAAATAAATGTAATGTAAAACTCCTTTGAGGTCTAGTTTGGAGAAAATTGTAGCCCATTTCAGCTTGTCATAAGAGTCCTGATGTTAGTATGAGTTGCTTGAGTTGCTTCTGCATTGAGATAGTCTCTTTTTCAAGTAGGCTATTTTAAGTAGGAGTTAAAAAGAAACAGGAGTTCCCTTGGAGGAGTACAACTGGTGGAAAAGGCTGCATTTAATTACTCAGTCATCTGTTTTGGGTGCTTTATTTTTGGTGTGTTTTTTTTCTTCTGTGTGTTACAGCTCAGTTAATTGAGGGGAGTGGTTACCTAGTTTCACCTGTGTGGGTTTATCTATATAAAGCCCCAAGTAACTCACAGAGCTTGCTCGCATGAGTTGCTTCTGCATTGAGATAGTCTCTTTTTCAAGTAGACTATTTTAAGTAGGAACAGGAGTTGGAAAGAGAAAAAGGGGTTCCACAAGGTAGTGTATTTATACTGCTTTATATTTATTGGACTGGTTTTTGTTGAACTATAGTTCTGTACTTAACTGTTTATTTTTGACGGGTGTTCTTGTTTAACTGTTATTTTGTAGGTTCTCATTTATTTTATTTTTTTTTCTTATACTTGATTATGAGTATGGTTATGGGAGTTAGCAAGATTTATGATCTGACTCAATGCACATCTTGTTTCATGTATGCATTCCTGGATGAATCTGTCCAGGGTCCATACCTCTGTGGCAGGTGTGAGCAAGTGGCTTCTCTGGAAGCTCATATTAGAGATCTGGAGAAGCAAATTGCAACTTTGAGAGAGATAATCTTGAAGGAGTCTGCTGCTCACTGAGCAGAGTTTAGTGGGTGCAGGTAGTGAAGAGGGAGGAGAAGTCAGCAGGGGAACAGGCATGTAGCTGGGTCACAGTTACACGTGGTGGTAGAGAGGGAGGAAAGAGGAAAGGTTTAGCTAGTCCTGACCTTGTGCAGCCTAACAGATTTGCCCGCTTGAGTAAAGATGTTGGGTGCATCAGCTCAGGAGTAGCTATACTGGAGGAAGCTGTTCCTTCTAACAGCCGAGGGAACAGCCCCTCTAGTATGAGTGGGGTTGAGAGCGTAAGAAAGGCTAGACAGGTTGTGGTGGTAGGGGACTCTATTATTAAGAGAGTAGATAGGGTAATCTGCCGCTCTGATAGGCTCAACTGGAAAGTTTGCTGTCTCCCGGGTGCTCGGGTCCGGCAGGTTGCTGACAGAGTGGATGGATTATTGGGAGGGGCTGGGGAAGACCCGGCTGTCATGGTCCATATTGGTACCAATGACAAAGTCAGTGTTAAATGGAAGGTCCTAAAAAAGGATTTCAGGGAATTAGGAGATAAACTCAAGAAAAGTACCTCCAAGGTAGTATTCTCAGAAATATTACCTGTGCCACGCGCAACAGTAGAAAGGCAGCGGGAGATCAGGGAGGTAAATGCGTGGCGAAAGTCATGGTGTAGGAAGGTTTTGGCTTTCTAGAGCACTGGGCTGATTTTGCGCTTGGGTACAATCTTTATAGCGGTGATGGATTGCACCTAAACGGAAGAGGGTCTGTTGTGCTAGGGGAGAGGATGGCTAGAAGGCTGGAGGAGTTTTTAAACTAGTGGTAGGGGGGGAGGGACACAGAGATCTTGAAAATGGAGATAGTGCAGAAAGGAGTGGGGCTTCAGATCAGAACAAGGGGGGTGGAGATGGGGGGAGGGGCAAGATCAGAACAGAGGAGGTATGTATTAATAAAAATTCTCATAAAATTCAAGAGACTCAGGGTAATATTAAATGTATGCTTGCTAATGCAAGGAGCCTAAATAACAAAATGGGAGAACTAGAGGCAATAGCATACACTAAGCAATATGATATAATAGGCATAACAGAAACATGGTGGGATGAGACCCATGACTGGGCAGTTAACTTAAAAGGTTATACATTATATAGGAAGGACAGAAAAAGCAGGAAGGGAGGAGGAGTATGCTTGTATGTTAGCAACGAGCTAAAGTCAAATATTAAGCATCTTGAAGGCGACAAGGGATTTGTGGAAGCTTTATGGGTAGATATCAACTTGGGGCAAAAAAAAGGAAAAGAACTACTGGTTGGGATATGTTATAAACCACCTAATGTTAATAATGATGAGGAAGAGCAGCTGTTAGAGCAAATTGAGAAAGCTGCACATCTGGGTAACACGTTAATTATTGGAGATTTTAATTACCGGACATAAATTGGGATAGAGGGACTAGTAGTTCTGCAAGGGGATCCAGATTTTTGAACCTGTTAAATGACACCTTCATGTCACAACTGGTACAAGCACCAACTAGAAAGGATACTTGTTTGGATCTGGTGATAACAAACAATGTTGATCTTGTGTCTAACATTCAAGTGGGGGAGCACTTAGGTAATAGTGATCACAATATGGTCTCTTTTGAAATAAACTCAAAAAAGAAATTGCCCATGGGGAATACTAAAACGTATAATTTTAAGAAGGCCAATTTCAATAAGATAAGGGCAGCTTTACAACTTATTGACTGGCAAAAACTCTTCAGGGATAAAAATACTGAGGAAAATGGAGTATTTTCAAACAAATATTAGCAGGGTACACATCTCAGTATGTACCACTAGGAAACAAATATAAAAGAAACACATTGAAACCGATGTGGCTTAGTGGGGTCGTTAAGCAGGAAATTAAAAATAAGAAAATGGCTTTTACAGCATTTAAATCAGACGAA
>VKOC01047776.1:0-11635 GCA_009364415.1 Spea multiplicata
CCTTAACAGATTCTTGCACCAGGGCCCTGAGGTTTCTAGTTACGCCCCTGGCTCGAGTGAAATCTTGTAGACGGGAAAAGGAAGAGGTGATAAGTGAGGAGATGTTACCTCTCCTGTTGGGTTGCCGCCGGCAGGGACGCCGAGACGCAGCCCGCGTGGTCGGCTCCCTGCTCGTGCCGTCGCGTGAGCTGCCACCAGGTCCGTCCTCCTGCTAGACGCGCGTCCCCGGCGAGTACGAGGGATCATGCCGGGGCGCGCGCCTCTACGTGGTAAATATGAATATATGAATATTCATGTCGCTCTTAAAGCGACATTTAATATTTTTCCTCCTCCCCCTAATTAGGAGGGTAGGAGGATC
Source organism: Spea multiplicata (assembly GCA_009364415.1). NCBI lineage: Eukaryota > Metazoa > Chordata > Amphibia > Anura > Pelobatidae > Spea > Spea multiplicata. Next base: position 359 of record VKOC01047776.1, read on the forward strand.
CGTATTGTTGGAGGGATATTTAAACCCTCATTTGGGACTACACCCTTGCCTGTGTTAGTGCCTTTTTGCCTACACTAGCGTTTGAATCCTGATTTATCTCTCTGGTATTGACTCCTGCTTGAACCTGACCTCCGTTGTTTTGCTGCCTGCCCTGACCTTTGCTTGTGACCCCGACTACTCTTTTGCCTGACCCCTCGGATACAATTATTATTTTTTATTTTCTGTTCCTGAGTTTCACCTTCTCATTATTCTCGGTGGTGAACGATCTGTATCTCCTGTGCCCTGGTGGCAGTACGTCCTCTCTCCACCAGAGGGCACTGATTCTGCAGCGCGGATCCAGAACCTGTACCCCGGACATGACAGTTAACACAGGCCTTAATATGGATCCCGCAGAATTGGCAAGGATGTCCAACCATCAAGAGAGACAAGATCAAGTCTTAGCCGCTCATGCATCGCAGCTCCAATCCTTGGAACGAAAGTTGGATGACGTGACTTTTATTATCAATTTATTAAAAAGAGAAGCGTTAGCATGGGCCTCGCCGTTAATGGAACAAGACTCTTCCATTTTGGCCGACGCCTTTATTGCTTCATTTAGGGCTGTATTTGATGCTCCTGGGAGACGTGAAGCAGCGGAATCCAACTTAATGGAGATACAGCAGGGAAGAAGAACAGTGGCTCAGTATGCCATAGAATTCCACACACTTGCATATGAAACTGACTGGAATGTCAGCGCATTAAATTCTGCTTTCCGTAGGGGGCTGAATGAGTCCTTGAAAGACGCCCTCATCTACCGTGATTTACCTCATGATCTGGAAAACCTAATTACTCTATGCCTACGGTTAGAAGCCAGAGGTCTGGAGAGAAAATCTGAATGGGAGAGAAAATGAGACAGAAGGCCACATCAATTTCGGCCTCCAGTTCGTCCAATTGTTCACACATCTTCTGAACCAGTTCCTGCGGCTGCGGAACCTATGAAAATAGGCCGGGTACTTCATCTTATACTTATGCTTATACTGTGGGCAGAAGGGACATTTGATTTATGCATGCCCCAAGAAGTCGGGAAACGCCAGAACCTAATGAAGATCGGAGGTGCTTCACTAAGTGCTACTGTAGCCACACCTCCTCAACCTCAAAGACTGTTTGTTCCCATCAAGCTGCAGTGGCAAAGCCACCAAGTGGGCACGCAAGCTTTCATTGATTCAGGAGCAGCAGAAAATGTTATAGACTTACCCCCATGCTCCATGGCGTCTAGTATGGGCAGCCGGTGAACAATTCAACAAGCATTTTCTATGTATCCTATGACACTACGAGGAGTTATATAAGAGTTGTTCATCCAAGCATTGTGACCGTCTACATTGAAATTCCTGCCTCCAAACCAAACGTCAGCTGCACTATTCTGTAAGCACGGGGTTTGGCTCCAACGGTTTGCTTTACCCCTTAAGGGTTCACAAAAGAGGGGGGGGGAGGGGACAAAAAAACAGGATAATCTGAGTTTTTCGTAGTATAAGGGTTTGTATCATTTCATAAGAAACAATTAACATGCCTTAGGTTGATACAAAAGGAGACCCGGACGAGATGCCACATGCACCGTTGGCTCGGATCTGTGTTACGATGAAACACCATCAGAGAGCACTGCATCCTTGACAAGGAGGCGGCTCCTTCCTTTTACCAAGGGGGACATCGCACACTTCAATTCAGCCAACCCAAGTAATACAGTCAACCGGCCTGGTATTTAAGTCGTGCGAAATGCCGCTGGTTTTAGGTTATGGTGAGCATTTAAAAATTTTAGAAATGCCGCTGATTTTAGGTTCTGGTGAGCATTTCAATTTTATTTTTTTTGTTAACTGTCATATTAAAAACTTCTATGGGTAATTTATTAAGTAACATGATTACTTTGCATTATTATGATGTTTACCTCAGCTATTCTTGTAAAGTATTTGCTCAGCTGCACACAGTCAAGTCAAACGGGAGTTAATATATGCATGGAATCAACCAATCACAGTCGAGTGGGCGGGGTTATCTGACTAACGCAATAACAGAGGCACGAAGGAAAAGCTAAGTGCTGATACAGCTGCTTAACACCTATTTCGACACAAAAACTTGATTTGGAGAGAAATAGGTGAAGCCCAAATGCCACAAGTATCCCCCTGGAACATTGTTATATGTTGGTGCATTCTAAATAATCACCAGCAAATAATTGGGAGTGCAAAATGCAGAGGCTTGCCACTTGGCGTATTCATTTGCTAGAGCATTTTATATGAAAAGAAAAAAAAACAAAACATTTCATATGTTTATAAATATTTATTGGGGTCTGTGTGACGTTTTTTGACCCATTCAAGAGCAAGAGATTTTCATACTCCAATGATCACAGTTGCTAAAGCATGATTTCACTTTTACACATTTTTCATATAAGAATGACACTTCATTCAGAGTCCAGAGGTGATTTGTCTATCAAGGGACATTTGTGATCTAAAAGATCAGACAAATGTACTTAAATATTTGATACCCCCAAACCCTTAATCGAGTACAAATTTCCTGCTGGAGCAAACAGAATATCTGAATAATTACAGTTATTTCGGTCCGTTAGATGGAGCTTTCCTCTGGCTAGCAGTTCATCTAGTAAGTAGCTACAGAATATCTGCATTCAGCTGTATCTTCAGCTGACCAGAAAATGAACTCATTATAGGGGTAGCACTCTCAGGGAATGGAGGCAGCCCCTATATTAGTTGTAGGCAGGAATCTAACACAGAGTGCCTCTAGTGGCAACTACTTATTTGTTGTTAATGCCATCGTGCGAATGAAGGCATTTTTAACCTGACGTGTAAATGTCACATGGTGCTGGCCATCGTATGTAAAGTGCTGCCCGCAGTGGCGGAACTGCCGGGGTCGCGACTGCGACCGGGCCCTGGAGTTCTGCCCCCCAGGGGGGCCCAAGGGGTGCCGAGCGGTCGTTTTCAGCAACCGTATGGCCATACGGTATGAGTAAGCCATGAGTATGCTTGTAATTCAAAATAGAGAAACCAACGGCTTCTTTCCCCAGAGCCGCGTTTAGAAACGGTTGCCCGGATTGTAATACAGACCCGCGGTATGTATGTTCAATACATGAAGAAAAGAGAAGGCATGACGTGTCATCAAACTCGTCATTTGGAAGAAGAATAATTCTGACACGAGGCCAGGGGGACCACCTGGCTTTACCTGTACAACCCCCCCGGGCCAGAAGGTGCCACCCCGTCCTCTGGAGAAGATTTTGTTTCATTTTCTCTCTCAAAAAAAATAAATAAAAAAAAAATCGATTTTGAACATCACCGGTTTCAAATTTCATGGTGTTTTATGGAATGTGTTTTTTTTACATTTAATGGACTGAATTCTGTGAACCAACTGAAAAAAAATCCAGTAGCCGTGTTTCAGTGTAAATCATATGTGACATCAGGATGTTGATTGTCTTGGCATTTATATATTAATCGATGTAGACAGTCTATAGAATACACCATGCGGGAGCACCCCACTCTCTTCTGTGAAGCTGTAAGAACGGCGGAGCAATCACAGGAATCCTAGACGAGGGAGCAGACGAGGGTCCACCGCCCAGCAGGTGTGGGTTCCATCTCTGATACATATCATCAGCGACGTCTTCCATTCAATGCGTTTCATGATTGTACTGTACTGTAAAACTGAGTCAGTTCTTTGAATACGGAATATATTTTATTTTAATATATACTGGCACATGGGGGTATGTGTGAGTTTGGGAGGGGGCGGGCACTGGTGGATTCCTGGGGAGACTTATTACTTGCCTTCCCGGTCCATTCACGTCTAAGTAACCCTGTGCTTATTGAGGGCACAGGGCGAACGAGATACCCCGTCTGGTCTGATTTTATAATCCTTGATACCTAACAAACTTCATCTAACATATTATCCTTTATGTGCAACATGCTTCATCTAACATACTATCCTTCAGAACCAACAGACTTCAGTAGAGTCTTCATCTTCCTATCCTTCTGAAAAACACATCCATCGGAATAGATACATCACCTGTTAATCTCCGCAGCATAATATATTTTGCGAAAAAAAATAGTAAATATAGAATCTTCCGTACCCTATGTCATTCCCATCGTGCTAATAGCGACAATACGTTTAACCCGTCACAGTTCATATGTCCATGACCAGAACTAGAATTACTGCTACCCAGGGTAAGTGGCAAGTTTTCATGTGGTTAAATGATGTTAGGACATACAAATTAATAGGAGTAACGTTCTTCTTAATGCTATAGTTGCTTATATAGGAGATAAAACAGTATCTTTAATATAGGCGATGTACGTTTTGATCCTGCACTTTTTCAAGATCTCTTCCTAGACACTATTCCTTACATTTGGTCCATCACACACCGGGGGCTCCCACCTAGTTTTCCGTATGGGAGAAGGAACCTAGTTCAGCTAGATTGGACAAGTGACGCTTACCGGTCTGGTTGGTGGTGAGTAGATTAGGGCTGCAACTATTACTTTCATAATCCATTAGTTGGCCACTTATTTTTTCGATTCATCGGATTAAAAAAAAAAAAAGTTGCACTAGTAAATATTAATTCACATGTAAACTATTTTTTTCATATTTAATAAAAACTACGCTTGAGAAAAAATGCATTTCTTGTTTTTACTTCCTTTTGTCTAGGCATAACCGTTAGTTAGTATGACAACAGAATATTTAAATAATGCTAGCATCCTTTGCCATGGAATAAAACAGTCTTGAAAGGGGGTCAAATTCAGCCATTTCACCTTTGTCAAAAACCGCAATTCTGCAAACAAAGAGCAAAATACATTTTCAGGTTACTTGTGAAACTTCTATATTCAACTACTTTTTTCTGACACACAGAAAAATGGTAACAGTTACCGCATCTATACCATCCTTTTAGTTGAGAACGAAAACCAGGATATTTATTTGACTGGAAATGGTTAGATTTTTTCCCCAGATATCTGTAAAGGTGCATTCTCCTGCATGTCATTGGCCCGTGGGGTTGGGGAAAGAGAAAAACTCATATGTAGGTGCAAAAGGGACAGAGGAAAATGTAAAGGGACCGTGCAGCTACAGCGTACGTTAACACGCGCATGAAGGCTGGAGAGCCCCTTTAAATCACAGCAATTTCTGCCGTCTCCTCAGCTGTTGTTGCTGGATAAACCTGCCGGTGGTTCAGCTCAAGCAGGACAAGTTAAAGTTGTCGCAAACGTCCTTATTAGGGCTGCGACTCACGATTATTTTCATAATCGATTAGTTGGCCAATTTTGTTTTTTTTTTCCAATTAATCAGATTAAAAAAAAAATGTAATTTTTTCCTTTTATTTAAATTAACTGGATGTTAAAAACAAACAGCAGAGTAAAAAACGTTGAGAAAAATACACTTCTTGTTTCAATTTCCCAACCTGCCCCCCAGTTATGCACATCTGAGCCCAGGCTTGCCACACTGCCTCCCAGATATGTCTTATACCCCCAGATATGCCACTCCACCCTCCTCAGATATGCCTTATAGCCACCAGATATATACCTCTCTGCCCCCCCCCACCAGATATGCCTTATACCCCCTATTTGCCATAGGGCCCTCTGATATGCCTTATACCCCAGATATGCCCCTCTGTCCCTGATATGCCACTACGCCCGCCCCCCAGACTTACCCCCATGCTCCATGGCGTCTAGTATGGGCAGCCGGTGAACAATTCAACAAGCATTTTCTATGTATCCTATGACACTACGAGGAGTTATATAAGAGTTGTTCATCCAAGCATTGTGACCGTCTACATTGAAATTCCTGCCTCCAAACCAAACGTCAGCTGCACTATTCTGTAAGCACGGGGTTTGGCTCCAACGGTTTGCTTTACCCCTTAAGGGTTCACAAAAGAGGGGGGGACAAAAAAACAGGATAATCTGAGTTTTTCGTAGTATAAGGGTTTGTATCATTTCATAAGAAACAATTAACATGCCTTAGGTTGATACAAAAGGAGACCCGGACGAGATGCCACATGCACCGTTGGCTCGGATCTGTGTTACGATGAAACACCATCAGAGAGCACTGCATCCTTGACAAGGAGGCGGCTCCTTCCTTTTACCAAGGGGGACATCGCACACTTCAATTCAGCCAACCCAAGTAATACAGTCAACCGGCCTGGTATTTAAGTCGTGCGAAATGCCGCTGGTTTTAGGTTATGGTGAGCATTTAAAAATTTTAGAAATGCCGCTGATTTTAGGTTCTGGTGAGCATTTCAATTTTATTTTTTTTGTTAACTGTCATATTAAAAACTTCTATGGGTAATTTATTAAGTAACATGATTACTTTGCATTATTATGATGTTTACCTCAGCTATTCTTGTAAAGTATTTGCTCAGCTGCACACAGTCAAGTCAAACGGGAGTTAATATATGCATGGAATCAACCAATCACAGTCGAGTGGGCGGGGTTATCTGACTAACGCAATACCAGAGGCACGAAGGAAAAGCTAAGTGCTGATACAGCTGCTGAACACCTATTTCGACACAAAAACTTGATTTGGAGAGAAATAGGTGAAGCCCAAATGCCACAAGTATCCCCCTGGAACATTGTTATATGTTGGTGCATTCTAAATAATCACCAGCAAATAATTGGGAGTGCAAAATGCAGAGGCTTGCCACTTGGCGTATTCATTTGCTAGAGCATTTTTATATGAAAAGAAAAAAAAACAAAACATTTCATATGTTTATAAATATTTATTGGGGTCTGTGTGACGTTTTTTGACCCATTCAGGAGCAAGAGATTTTCATACTCCAATGATCACAGTTGCTAAAGCATGATTTCACTTTTACACATTTTTCATATAAGAATGACACTTCATTCAGAGTCCAGAGGTGATTTGTCTATCAAGGGACATTTGTGATCTAAAAGATCAGACAAATGTACTTAAATATTTGATACCCCCAAACCCTTAATCGAGTACAAATTTCCTGCTGGAGCAAACAGAATATCTGAATAATTACAGTTATTTCGGTCCGTTAGATGGAGCTTTCCTCTGGCTAGCAGTTCATCTAGTAAGTAGCTACAGAATATCTGCATTCAGCTGTATCTTCAGCTGACCAGAAAATGAACTCATTATAGGGGTAGCACTCTCAGGGAATGAAGGCAGCCCCTATATTAGTTGTAGGCAGGAATCTAAAACAGAGTGCCTCTAGTGGCAACTACTTATTTGTTGTTAATGCCATCGTGCGAATGAAGGCATTTTTAACCTGACGTGTAAATGTCACATGGTGCTGGCCATCGTATGTAAAGTGCTGCCCGCAGTGGCGGAACTGCCGGGGTCGCGACTGCGACCGGGCCCTGGAGTTCTGCCCCCCAGGGGGGCCCAAGGGGTGCCGAGCGGGCGTTTTCAGCAACCGTATGGCCATACGGTATGAGTAAGCCATGAGTATGCTTGTAATTCAAAATAGAGAAACCAACGGCTTCTTTCCCCAGAGCCGCGTTTAGAAACGGTTGCCCGGATTGTAATACAGACCCGCGGTATGTATGTTCAATACATGAAGAAAAGAGAAGGCATGACGTGTCATCAAACTCGTCATTTGGAAGAAGAATAATTCTGACACGAGGCCAGGGGGACCACCTGGCTTTACCTGTACAACCCCCCCGGGCCAGAAGGTGCCACCCCGTCCTCTGGAGAAGATTTTGTTTCATTTTCTCTCTCAAAAAAAAAAAAATCTATTTTGAACATCGCCGGTTTCAAATTTCATGGTGTTTTATGGAATGTGTTTTTTTTACATTTAATGGACTGAATTCTGTGAACCAACTGAAAAAAAATCCAGTAGCCGTGTTTCAGTGTAAATCATATGTGACATCAGGATGTTGATTGTCTTGGCATTTATATATTAATCGATGTAGACAGTCTATAGAATACACCATGCGGGAGCACCCCACTCTCTTCTGTGAAGCTGTAAGAACGGCGGAGCAATCACAGGAATCCTAGACGAGGGAGCAGACGAGGGTCCACCGCCCAGCAGGTGTGGGTTCCATCTCTGATACATATCATCAGCGACGTCTTCCATTCAATGCGTTTCATGATTGTACTGTACTGTAAAACTGAGTCAGTTCTTTGAATACGGAATATATTTTATTTTAATATATACTGGCACATGGGGGTATGTGTGAGTTTGGGAGGGGGCGGGCACTGGTGGATTCCTGGGGAGACTTATTACTTGCCTTCCCGGTCCATTCACGTCTAAGTAACCCTGTGCTTATTGAGGGCACAGGGCGAACGAGATACCCCGTCTGGTCTGATTTTATAATCCTTGATACCTAACAAACTTCATCTAACATATTATCCTTCATGTGCAACATGCTTCATCTAACATACTATCCTTCAGAACCAACAGACTTCAGTAGAGTCTTCATCTTACTATCCTTCTGAAAAACACATCCATCGGAATAGATACATCACCTGTTAATCTCCGCAGCATAATATATTTTGCGAAAAAAATAGTAAATATAGAATCTTCCGTACCCTATGTCATTCCCATCGTGCTAATAGCGACAATACGTTTAACCCGTCACAGTTCATATGTCCATGACCAGCACTAGAATTACTGCTACCCAGGGTAAGTGGCAAGTTTTCATGTGGTTAAATGATGTTAGGACATACAAATTAATAGGAGTAACGTTCTTCTTAATGCTATAGTTGCTTATATAGGAGATAAAACAGTATCTTTAATATAGGCGATGTACGTTTTGATCCTGCACTTTTTCTAGATCTCTTCCTAGACACTATTCCTTACATTTGGTCCATCACACACCGGGGGCTCCCACCTAGTTTTCCGTATGGGAGAAGGAACCTAGTTCAGCTAGATTGGACAAGTGACGCTTACCGGTCTGGTTGGTGGTGAGTAGATTAGGGCTGCAACTATTACTTTCATAATCCATTAGTTGGCCACTTATTTTTTCGATTCATCGGATTAAAAAAAAAAAAAGTTGCACTAGTAAATATTAATTCACATGTAAACTATTTTTTTCATATTTAATAAAAACTACGCTTGAGAAAAAAATGCATTTCTTGTTTTTACTTCCTTTTGTCTAGGCATAACCGTTAGTTAGTATGACAACAGAATATTTAAATAATGTTAGCATCCTTTGCCATGGAATAAAACAGTCTTGAAAGGGGGTCAAATTCAGCCATTTCACCTTTGTCAAAACCCGCAATTCTGCAAACAAAGAGCAAAATACATTTTCAGGTTACTTGTGAAACTTCTATATTCAACTACTTTTTTCTGACACACAGAAAAATGGTAACAGTTACCGCATCTATACCATCCTTTTAGTTGAGAATGAAAACCAGGATATTTATTTGACTGGAAATGGTTAGATTTTTTTCCCAGATATCTGTAAAGGTGCATTCTCCTGCATGTCATTGGCCCGTGGGGTTGGGGAAAGAGAAAAACTCATATGTAGGTGCAAAAGGGACAGAGGAAAATGTAAAGGGACCGCGCAGCTACAGCGTACATTAACACGCGCATGAAGGCTGGAGAGCCCCTTTAAATCACAGCAATTTCTGCCGTCTCCTCAGCTGTTGTTGCTGGATAAACCTGCCGGTGGTTCAGCTCAAGCAGGACAAGTTAAAGTTGTCGCAAACGTCCTTATTAGGGCTGCGACTCACGATTATTTTCATAATCGATTAGTTGGCCAATTTTGTTTTTTTTTCCAATTAATCAGATTAAAAAAAAAATGTAATTTTTTCCTTTTATTTAAATTAACTGGATGTTAAAAACAAACAGCAGAGTAAAAAACGTTGAGAAAAATACACTTCTTGTTTCAATTTCCCAACCTGCCCCCCAGTTATGCACATCTGAGCCCAGGCTTGCCACACTGCCTCCCAGATATGTCTTATACCCCCAGATATGCCACTCCACCCTCCTCAGATATGCCTTATAAGCCCCAGATATATACCTCTCTGCCCCCCCCACCAGATATGCCTTATACCCCCTATTTGCCATAGGGCCCTCTGATATGCCTTATACCCCAGATATGCCCCTCTGTCCCTGATATGCCACTACGCCCGCCCCCCAGACTTACCCCCATGCTCCATGGCGTCTAGTATGGGCAGCCGGTGAACAATTCAACAAGCATTTTCTATGTATCCTATGACACTACGAGGAGTTATATAAGAGTTGTTCATCCAAGCATTGTGACCGTCTACATTGAAATTCCTGCCTCCAAACCAAACGTCAGCTGCACTATTCTGTAAGCACGGGGTTTGGCTCCAACGGTTTGCTTTACCCCTTAAGGGTTCACAAAAGAGGGGGGGGGGACAAAAAAACAGGATAATCTGAGTTTTTCGTAGTATAAGGGTTTGTATCATTTCATAAGAAACAACTAACATGCCTTAGGTTGATACAAAAGGAGACCCGGACGAGATGCCACATGCACCGTTGGCTCGGATCTGTGTTACGATGAAACACCATCAGAGAGCACTGCATCCTTGACAAGGAGGCGGCTCCTTCCTTTTACCAAGGGGGACATCGCACACTTCAATTCAGCCAACCCAAGTAATACAGTCAACCGGCCTGGTATTTAAGTCGTGCGAAATGCCGCTGGTTTTAGGTTATGGTGAGCATTTAAAAATTTTAGAAATGCCGCTGATTTTAGGTTCTGGTGAGCATTTCAATTTTATTTTTTTTTGTTAACTGTCATATTAAAAACTTCTATGGGTAATTTATTAAGTAACATGATTACTTTGCATTATTATGATGTTTACCTCAGCTATTCTTGTAAAGTATTTGCTCAGCTGCACACAGTCAAGTCAAACGGGAGTTAATATATGCATGGAATCAACCAATCACAGTCGAGTGGGCGGGGTTATCTGACTAAAGCAATAACAGAGGCACGAAGGAAAAGCTAAGTGCTGATACAGCTGCTGAACACCTATTTCGACACAAAAACTTGATTTGGAGAGAAATAGGTGAAGCCCAAATGCCACAAGTATCCCCCTGGAACATTGTTATATGTTGGTGCATTCTAAATAATCACCAGCAAATAATTGGGAGTGCAAAATGCAGAGGCTTGCCACTTGGCGTATTCATTTGCTAGAGCATTTTATATGAAAAGAAAAAAAAACAAAACATTTCATATGTTTATAAATATTTATTGGGGTCTGTGTGACGTTTTTTGACCCATTCAGGAGCAAGAGATTTTCATACTCCAATGATCACAGTTGCTAAAGCATGATTTCACTTTTACACATTTTTCATATAAGAATGACACTTCATTCAGAGTCCAGAGGTGATTTGTCTAT
>VKOC01047779.1:0-10228 GCA_009364415.1 Spea multiplicata
AGGGAAAGCCAAGTTTTGTTACGGCTACTGGGGGCATTTTTCTAAATATTAGACAAATACTAGAAAGGTCATGGAACTTGGACTACAAATGATAGGATCACCACAACATAAAAAATAGCTTGACAATCATCAACCCATTAAAATAGATGTAATCTATATATATATGGGGACAAGGCTGCTACCACTGATTTTAGATCTGTCATCACCTGGCATTGACTAAATGTGGCCAAAACCACACACACTTAAACTTTTTTGGATGACTTTTAACTCAGATCATCCATACACAAGCACTGTATGAAAATATAATATCATACAAGGTGTGTTAAAGGAACAGTTTACTTTCCCATCCATCCCACCCGACCAGTATCCCTTAAAATAAACATATATTGAAAACACAGCGAGTTTATTCTGCCTTAATCTTGCAAGAATAATAGTTATTTTTAGCGAGAAAAACGTATATCGAGGGATTTGCACTATACTGTATTTTTGGTGCTTTCAACTGTTTACCTCGTGTAATTCTGGTCCTGGTTTTCACTATGAGTCTGATTTACAGGAACCTAATAACATTCCGAGGCAAAGCAGGGATGATTCCTACAATTTACTTTTGCTATTTCTAACATTAACTGTAATATCAATACCTTACTTTAATTAAAGAAATGTTCTGTAAATTGTCTGTGTATTTTTATTTTACTCTAATGTATAGGGTTAATGCTAGTACCACTGATTTTACATCAGACATCACATGGCATTTGGCTAGTGTAGAATACGGCTAGTGCAAATTACACTAAAAGTCTTTTGGATTCTTGTCAAAAAGTTACACTCCTTTCTTTACTCACTATAATCGATTTCTGACGCTTCCCTGGAACAACAAAAACTAGAATCAACTGCCGATGACTCTTATATGGAATACAGATCCTCAGGTGTAAAGTATGTTTTTTTGGATGTTTTTATATTTTATTATTCACAAACAAGCAGTACAATATCATACAAAGTGTAATAAAGGGACAGTATAATATCATACAAAGTGTAATAAAAGGGCAGTCTAACCAACCAGCATTGTTTACCTGAAAAATCCACTTACCTTTAGAACTGCAGCTCCACGGCTGCAACACGTCATCCTTTGAAGCAGCCAGTCAGAAATCAACAGAAGTCGTTTCTGGATATAAGTCCAGGGGTCCCATTAGACCCTCTGGAACTATTGAATCGGCACTGAAGCTGGCTGGTGTGAGGATGCCACAATAATTTAAAGGGGTTACTCGGCTATTATATACATTACAATGTATATAATGACTGCAGTGTCATTGATGATTACAGTAAATCTGTACTGTCTTATAGAAAGATTCATGTTTAGAATGTATTAATTTTTTACTAGAAAAGAACTGTTAACTGTAATATCAAAATTGAAAAAACCTACTTTAATATACTAATTGTTAAGAGTCCTTTTAGATTTATCTACTTAGATTAGATGAGTTATTAATCAACACTATTCATATAAATACTTATAAGGAATTATTATACTCTGAATACAATAAACAGTTCTCTTTTTTTTTTTTCTTTTTTCTCGTCCTCTTCTTTCTCTTCTACTTCCTGTTATTTCTGCCCGTTTTTTTTCCTGCCCCATCGGCGCCGGTGACAACGAACCCATATAATTTCTTGATGTCCCCAAGAAGTTTTTATTTCTATGCCTATGATAGAGAAATTGTAATGATCCTTCTCAGGCCTATGAGAGGTTGAAATGCTTTATATGCGGTTTATGTTGGATGGTGGGTTAGTAGTTTTTTGTTTAGAGGTTGTATATAAAAGAGAGAAGGCTACTTTGGAAGAGAAGCTTTAATGCAAGGGAGCCAAACGGAGATATAACTTTTTTTATGTCACTTAATATTTTGTCAATCAAAAATAGCAAGCAGGATCTACTAATAAAATACCACACCGTAAATAAAAGATCCTTAATCTATTAATGAAACACAATTACATAATGAGAGGGAGAGTAGATTGTGCTATATTAATTCACAAGAGACAAAACTATGGAAGAAGACTTAAAGGAAGTGACTAAACATTTGGAAATTCGTAGAATAATAACAGTGGGTATTACTCATAACAACCATCATAGATATCAAAGATACCGAATTGAAAAAACATTCTCAGATAAAATAAAAAGAGGAGATGGACAAATAAAATGATTGCCTCTAAAAACATTTGAATATAATTTTAAATCCATTCGATAACAGATCAAGAGAGGAGAAGAAGATTCATTCTTAATAATAATGTATATACAGAACAGACAGATAGTAATATATACGCTTGTCTGTCTGTATGCCCCGTCTGAAACTTCAACTAGGTTCTTAAATAAAGCGATGGAAACAATAGAGAATGTTTCTAAGGGGACATTAATTATGGCAGGCGACATGAATTGTATATTAGACATAGAGAAAGATACTAAAATATCTAAGAGATGTAAAACAGACTCTTGTCTGAAAACTAAAGCTGATACATTTGCTGCTTGCCTCTTTAAACATAGTCTCTACGACGTATGGAGAGTCCAACATCCAGACGAAAGAGATTACTCTTTTTTTTCTAAAGTTCATAAATCTTATTCACGTATAGATTTTTTTTTATGTTAAGTCATGATTTAGATTCCTGTATTAGCTCAGCTATTGGAAACATTGTATGGTCTGATCATGCCCCAGTTTATATCTCTATAAAAAATAATCCCCACTATAAGTTGAGAAATAAATGGATCCTTAATGAAGCTCTTTTACAAAGCGAGGTTGATAAGACTGATTTGCTAGAACAGACAAAATCTTTTTTAGATCATAACGATAATAAAGAAACCTCAGATTTGAATTTGTGGTGTACTCTTAAATGCGTTCTGAGAGGTTATTTAATAAAGAAAGGGGCCTGGGTACAAAACAAAAGAGGCAAGAAACTGGAAGATCTTTATATAGAACTTGCTTTACTTGAGAGACAAAATAAATATAATCCTTCCATAGATCTCTATAGGCAGATTGAGAATATCCAGAAACTAATAATTATTAAACTGAAATACAAATCTGAATCAATGATGGAGAAATTGAAAGCACGTTGGTATATTAATAATAATAGAGTGTGTAAAGATCTTTCTAACAGACTCAAAGCGCAAAATCAGCAATTTAGAATTAAAAAAATTCTTTATAAAGGAGTACCTTGTTTATCTCCTAGACAGATAGGTAATGCCTTTAAGGATTATTACGATACATTATATAATATACCTGAACCCACGATTTCTACTTTGGATATGACCCGCTTTTTGGAGTCACTCTCTCTTCCAAGAATTACAGAACAAAAAAGACTAGAGTTGAATCAACCGTTTACATTACAAGAGATCTCTAAAGTAATTCAAGAGCTTAAACAGGGGAAAGCTCCGGGCCCTGATGGCTTTTCAGCCTTATTTTACCAGATTTTGGACCCGGAGATCTCCCCTATACTAATGAGATCATTTAACGCAATCGCATCAGGCAAAGAATTTCCTAGAGAAATGTTAGAAGCCAGTATTTCACCCATTCCTAAGCCAGGCAAGGACCCTACAATGGTCACCAATTATAGGCCAATTTCCCTTATTAATATTGATGTTAAGATTTATTCTAAAATATTAGCCCTAAGACTAGCTCGAGTGATCAGAGATCTTATTCATACTGATCAAGCAGGTTTTATGCCAGGTAGGGCTGGGGATGAAAATACCCGTAGAATCTTTAACACAATTGAATGGATTCATCAAAACAAAATTCCATCAGTGATAATGGCTTTAGATGCCCAAAAAGCTTTTGATAGGGTAAATTGGAGATTCATGGCTGAGACCCTTCGTGCTTTTGGGATCTATGGGTCCTTTTACCACCTAACGATGGCTTTATATACAAGTCCAACGGCCAAAATAAAGGGCCCTGCCTTAGATTCTGATTATTTTTCTATTAAGAACGGCACGCGGCAAGGTTGCCCATTGGCTCCCTTGCTTTATGCCTTGTCAATTGAACCCCTTGCACAGTATATTAGACAATCTATGAGTATTCAAGGTATTAGAATTGGTGACTTTGATTACCGGATTATTCTATACGCTGACGATATTCTTTTAACTCTGTCTAATCCGTTGGTCTCTGTCCCCGCTCTGCTAAAGGGAGTGATGGTATTTGGCTCTTACTCTAACTATAAGTTAAACCTTTCTAAAACTCAACTGGTCTCATTTTATTTGTCAGATGTTCAAAAAGACTCAATTCAAACACAAGTCCAAATTGATTCTTGTTTGACGCAGTTCGATTACTTAGGGATTAAAATTGGTTCAGTTTTAGAAGACACACCTTCTATTAATCATAAAATACTTTATCTTGATGTAAAATCTTCGTTACAGAACTGGGGAAAATTAGAGACTTCATGGATGGGGCGCATAAACATCCTTAAGGCCTATATTGTCCCTAAAATTTTATATCTTTTTAGATTAATTCCATATCAAGTTTCTAAGCAAATAATAACAGACTGGGACAACTTATTTTCGCGATTCGTATGGGCGGCTAAGATGACTAGAATCCCAACTGCTCTTCTTAAAAGGAATATAGATTTTGGTGGCCTTGGTTATCCGGACATAAATGCGCTATATGAAGCCTCTCAAATATCTTTTATGCTGGCTTGGAATTTGACAGTTGAGAAAAATCTGCCAGGCTGGTATAATATAGAGTATTATAGGTGTAAAAATTTTGATCCTTTCCTTTTCTTTTGGATGCCCAAAACCCAATTTATAAAGAAAAAAATTCCTAGTCTTCTTATCATTAATATAATTTCTACTTTCTTTAAAATGAAAAAACGAATGGAAGATGGGATCAAATTTACTAAATGCTGTCCGATACACGTCCTGTCATTTTTTATTTCTGAACTTTCTCTAGATAGTTGGTGTTTGCTGGGTGTGAAAAAGATTGGTGACTTATTTGCTGGATCTCATATGATCCCTTTTCCTACATTGATGGAAAATTACAATATACCAGCAAAAGATATCTTTACATATATTAGGCTCAAATATTTTTTGTCTGTTAACCCACCAACTGAGTCTGCTCCTTGGTTTAAATTTCTTACGTCTATTACTCCAAAGAAAATAATATCCAAAATTTTGAAAATTACTAAGGATATGTAACGTACCTGGCTGCCGGTTCCTCCGGGTCCACGGATCTTCCGCCGCCGCGGAAGAGAGGGAGGCCGCCGGCTTCACCGCAGCAGCATCAGCCACCACGGAAGAGGGGGAGACCCCCCACCTTGCCGCAGAGCCGCTACCGCCGCGGAGAAGGGGGAGACCCCCGACCTTACCGCGACAGCCGCAGCCGCCGCGGAGAAGGGGGAAACGCCCCCGCCTACCACAGCAGCGTTCAACCGCCGACGGAGGAGAGGGAAGACGCTCGGCTCCTCCGCCAAAGACAGCTTCTGCCGCCGCGAGGACGGGGAAGGTCCCGCAACTCGACACGGCAGCCGCCGCTGCCTACTGGAACCTGGTCCGGACCTGCCGCGTGTACTCGCTCTTCCGCACGCCACCTAGTGGCGCCAGCCGGTACTACCGGTCCTTTTAGAAACTTGAGATCTCGCCAATCCCAAGATGGCCGCGGACCGGAAGTGACGTAACGGCATTTTGAATTTGGGGCGGGAGAATGCTAATTGATGACTGCACTTCCTCTTCCTATTTAAGAGCCTCAGAAACCTCCCAGCCTTGCCTTCTGATGGTTGTACCTATCTTGCATAGTGTCATCTCAGTACGCGTTCCTGTTGTTTTCCCGTTACCGACTCGGCTTGTTCCTGATACTGATTCCTGGCGTTTGACTCTGGCTTCCCTCACGTTTATCCTGACTTCTGGCTTCCTGACCTCGGCTTACCCTGCTACGATCCTGACTTCTGGCTTCCTGACCTCGGCTTGCTCATTGGCGATTCTGTACTGGACTCTGGTTCCCTGTCTATTGGACTTGCACACGCTGCTCTACCTGATTACAGGTTCTACCTTACGCTGTGCGTGACAGAATCAGAAGGCCAACATGAGACCTGCATCGGTAGGACAGCAGAGCTCCACGGAGGATCGTTTGGATGGAATGGATCACCGTCTAGATCAGTTCGCCCAAGCTCTCCAGACATTATTGCAACGCACCGACCCAGCGTTACAAGGTCCTCCGGCAATTGCGGTCCATCCACCCCTGCCTGCACCTGTTCACCCTGTACCTGCTCATCTACCTCCTCCTCAACGATATGGTGGCGAGCCCGCAGCATGCAGAGGGTTCTTGAATCAATGTGAGATTCATTTTGAACTTTCACCTTACGCCTTCCCTACTGAACGGGCTAAGGTGGGCTACGTAATCTCTCTGCTCACTGACAAGGCACTGGCGTGGGCCTCTCCACTTTGGGAAAGGAATGCTCCTCCGATTCGGTCCTACTCTGAGTTTGTCTCGACCCTGCGCGCGGTGTTTGACGTTCCTGGAAGGAGGAGTACGGCATCCGCATCACTGTTCTCCATCCGCCAGGGTTCTCGTTCTCTCCAGGACTATTCCATTGAATGCCGTACCCTGATGGCTGAGGTCAACTGGACTAACGAGGCACTAGTCGCCGCATTCCTTAATGGACTATCCGAATCCCTCAAGGATGAGATCGCGGCTAGGGATCTTCCTACGGATCTGGATGCGGTGATTCAGTACGTCTCCCAGGTGGATTTGCGTCTTCGTGAGAGACAAGTTCAACGAGAGAGACTGAGGCTACAGGAGAGAGGAGTGAGGGACACCATGCGCCAGTTTTCTCAAGTTCCGTCCCCAGCCACTTTGCCTGACTCCGCGGAGGAACCCATGCAGCTGGGGGCCGCTAGACTCACTGAACAGGAGAAGAGCAGGAGAAGAAGGGAGGGGTTATGCCTGTATTGTGGCCTTTCGGGGCATTTCCTGAGGAGCTGTTCAAAGAGGCCGGGAAACGCTCGCACCTAGGTAGGCTGAGGGGACCTACTATAGGTGTGATCCGACCATCCCCTGAAACCAAAGTCACCCGTATGACGGTTCCGGTTCGAATAACCTGGGCTAAGGGCTCTGTGGATACCGTGGCCTTCCTGGATTCCGGGGCTGCCGGGAACTTTATTGACTCTAAATTCTGTAACCGGTTCCTGGTTCCCACCCTTCCCTTACCCAATCCGTTATCTGTGGAGGCTATCGACGGGAGACCGCTCCTTCAGGAGCACATCACTCTTCACACATCACCTCTTACCCTCTTGGTGGGAGTGGTTCACAGCGAGTCAGTCCAGTTATTGGTCATCAACTCTCCGTCTGTTCCGATCATCCTGGGGTTTCCATGGCTGCGCAATCACAACCCTACAATTGATTGGTTTACAAACCAGATTACGGCCTGGAGCAGCGCTTGTATGGATCACTGCCTCTCACCCGTAAAGACTGTCCCTGTAACACTAAGCTCCATTGGAACTTCTTTGCTGCCAGATCAGTATCGTTGTTTCGCGGACGTGTTCAACAAGAAGGAGGCGGAGAAACTACCTCCACATCGTCCGTATGACTGTCCCATCGACCTACTCCCTGGTACCATGCCACCCAGGGGTCGGACCTATCCGCTTTCGGTTCCAGAGACTAAAGCCATGGAGGAATATATTGAGGAGAATCTTCGTCGGGGATTTATTCGCCGCTCCACGTCACCCGCTGGAGCGGGGTTTTTCTTTGTGAAAAAGAAGAATGGGGAGCTTCGCCCCTGCATCGATTACAGAGGGTTGAACAGAATCACCAGACGCAACACGTACCCCATTCCATTAATCTCCGAGCTCTTTGACAGACTGCGCGGAGCGACAATCTACACCAAGCTGGATTTGCGGGGAGCCTACAACCTTGTTCGAATTCGCGAGGACGATGAATGGAAGACGGCATTTAACACACGATCAGGACATTATGAGTACACGGTTATGCCGTTCGGGCTATGCAATGCCCCAGCTGTCTTCCAGGAGTTCATTAACGATTGCCTCAGGGATTTTCTGCAACAGTTCGTCGTAGTATACCTAGACGATATCTTGATCTACTCCTCAGACCTTTCCACCCATCGCACACAAGTGGCTCAAGTATTAGACCGTTTACGACAACACGGGCTCTACGCCAAGCTGGAGAAGTGCGAGTTCGAGGTTTGCAAGGTGCTATTCCTAGGATACGTCATTACCCCGGAGGGGTTTGAGATGGACCCTGCTAAAGTACGTGCTATCAAAGACTGGCCGCAACCTGTGGGTCTGAAACCACTACAACGTTTTTTGGGGTTTGCTAACTACTACAGACGTTTTATCAGAGACTATTCTAAGATCGCGGCGCCCCTAACGGCTCTCACGAAGAAGGGGGCCGACACGATGGTATGGCCGCTGGCTGCTGTTTCCGCTTTCAGTCAGTTGAGGGAGAGGTTTACCACAGCTCCGGTGCTCCGACATCCGGATCCCCGACTACCTTTTGTCCTGGAGGTAGATGCATCCGAGACTGGGGTAGGGGCTATTCTCTCTCAACGAGCCTCTTACAGTGGGCCACTACACCCGTGTGGTTACTTTTCTAGAAGATTTTCTCCTGCGGAGAGAAACTATGATATCGGCAACAAAGAACTTTTGGCTGTCATTTTGGCCTTAGAGGCCATCACTATATACCGAGCCAGACACTGAAAGAAGCAAAACTAGAAACCACACCAACCACCGTCATCAAATAACATGTCCCACAGTGCCACATTTGCCCCCTTACAGCTGATCAGTGACATCCTAACCCACTACTTTCAAATACATCCTCACAAACAATTACACATACACATCTACGCTCACTCACATCTATGCTAACACACAAATACCTAAACATTTATACTAGTACATACAAAGGCCTTCACATACACATTCATGCTCATGTACTTATATGTATATATATATATATATATATATTATATTATAATATATATATATATATATATAGAAATCCATGCTCACATACACTTATACATAGACATTCATGCTCATATATACATAGACAGTCATGATCGTATACAGATAGACAATCATGCTCATATACACTTATACATATACATTCATGCTTGCATACACTTATACATAGACATTTGTGCTCACAAGCACTTATATATAAATTCATGCTCACATGCGTACAAACATACATACCCCCTTGAATTATGGAACCACTGTAATGTCTCAAATGTGACATGGGCCCAGTGAATTGATCAGTAAAAAAGTTCTGAAAAGCAGAATTGTGCATGTTCTAATTTAGATAAATAACCTGGGTTGTTTACTTTTTCAGAAAAAGAACATCCTCTTTGAATTCTATGGTTGTACATATCAGGACATAACAACAATCATCTGTTCCTTAGCAGGTCTAAAAAGTAGGTCAATACAACATCAGATGAACAACAACACATGATTTATTAACAGCAATAATAAAGCCAAAATGGAGAAGCCATGTGCAAAAAACTAAGTCCACCATGTGTCCATAGAAATTAAGATGTTAAGTAGCAGACAGGTGCTGTTGGTCAAATGTCCTTGATTAATTGACCATCTATAAAAGCCAACATTTTAGCAGACCATCTATATGGCCATAAACATGTCAAACTTGTCAAATTAATGGGGCGTTGATGAACTCAGGAGATGCTGCAGAATACAAATTCCATCAGACAACTGATGACATTGCAATTGTTTCAGAAAAAAAATGTGTTGGTGTGAAAATATAAATAAAAGAAATCAACTACAATAATGTGAAAAAAAAAATTTCGATTTTATGTCCACATTTTGGTTTTTTTTCATACTAATATATAAGATAGATACATGGAAAATTCCAAGAAAGCCCTTGTGGTCCTGAAAAAGCAATATATATTGTTTCTGTGGGTGTCAAGATTGCATTTACTATAGATTGTTTATTACAAATAGGTTATTAATAAAGCATATTTTACATAAAATCCTGTAGCAAACACCTTGTCTGTGTGACCTTTATACTGGTGGTTGAGAGGTTCAGTAGTAATAGGACCTAGAAAGACGCTGGAAAGTCTGTGTCAAGAGTTCTTCCAAGCTTGTACACATAAAGGAAACTTTTACTTGTACTGTATCAATATGTAACAATTCACTTTTAAAGTCTAGGGTTAGTGGCGCCTGGGTGCAGTATATCTTAGGCACTACCACCCTGGTAAATAGCACACCCACTTGTACTAACCCTATACACCAGGGGTGTCCAAGTTT
>VKOC01047780.1:0-22086 GCA_009364415.1 Spea multiplicata
CTGTGCGTGACAGTGGTACAGCATAACTGCCATCACTATATACCGAGCCAGACACTGAAAGAAGCAAAACTAGAAACCACACCAACCACCGTCATCAAATAACATGTCCCACAGTGCCACATTTGCCCCCTTACAGCTGATCAGTGACATCCTAACCCACTACTTTCAAATACATCCTCACAAACAATTACACATACACATCTACGCTCACTCACATCTATGCTAACACACAAATACCTAAACATTTATACTAGTACATACAAAGGCCTTCACATACACATTCATGCTCATGTACTTATATGTATATATATATATATATATATATATATATATATATATATAGAAATCCATGCTCACATACACTTATACATAGACATTCATGCTCATATATACATAGACAGTCATGATCGTATACAGATAGACAATCATGCTCATATACACTTATACATATACATTCATGCTTGCATACACTTATACATAGACATTTGTGCTCACAAGCACTTATATATAAATTCATGCTCACATGCGTACAAACATACATACCCCCTTGAATTATGGAACCACTGTAATGTCTCAAATGTGACATGGGCCCAGTGAATTGATCAGTAAAAAAGTTCTGAAAAGCAGAATTGTGCATGTTCTAATTTAGATAAATAACCTGGGTTGTTTACTTTTTCAGAAAAAGAACATCCTCTTTGAATTCTATGGTTGTACATATCAGGACATAACAACAATCATCTGTTCCTTAGCAGGTCTAAAAAGTAGGTCAATACAACATCAGATGAACAACAACACATGATTTATTAACAGCAATAATAAAGCCAAAATGGAGAAGCCATGTGCAAAAAACTAAGTCCACCATGTGTCCATAGAAATTAAGATGTTAAGTAGCAGACAGGTGCTGTTGGTCAAATGTCCTTGATTAATTGACCATCTATAAAAGCCAACATTTTAGCAGACCATCTATATGGCCATAAACATGTCAAACTTGTCAAATTAATGGGGCGTTGATGAACTCAGGAGATGCTGCAGAATACAAATTCCATCAGACAACTGATGACATTGCAATTGTTTCAGAAAAAAAATGTGTTGGTGTGAAAATATAAATAAAAGAAATCAACTACAATAATGTGAAAAAAAAAATTTCGATTTTATGTCCACATTTTGGTTTTTTTTCATACTAATATATAAGATAGATACATGGAAAATTCCAAGAAAGCCCTTGTGGTCCTGAAAAAGCAATATATATTGTTTCTGTGGGTGTCAAGATTGCATTTACTATAGATTGTTTATTACAAATAGGTTATTAATAAAGCATATTTTACATAAAATCCTGTAGCAAACACCTTGTCTGTGTGACCTTTATACTGGTGGTTGAGAGGTTCAGTAGTAATAGGACCTAGAAAGACGCTGGAAAGTCTGTGTCAAGAGTTCTTCCAAGCTTGTACACATAAAGGAAACTTTTACTTGTAC
This sequence comes from Spea multiplicata, assembly GCA_009364415.1. Taxonomy (NCBI): domain Eukaryota; kingdom Metazoa; phylum Chordata; class Amphibia; order Anura; family Pelobatidae; genus Spea; species Spea multiplicata. The sequence continues at coordinate 1,474 of VKOC01047780.1, forward strand.
TGTATCAATATGTAACAATTCACTTTTAAAGTCTAGGGTTAGTGGCGCCTGGGTGCAGTATATCTTAGGCACTACCACCCTGGTAAATAGCACACCCACTTGTACTAACCCTATACACCAGGGGTGTCCAAGTTTTTTCTGCAATGGACCACTTCATCAGAAATTTATATGTGCGTGGGCCGCACTCATTTTTCACTGAGAAAAAAAAACGGCCTTTAATAAGATATGCAGATTAAAATAAAGAACTGATTTCTGGGCCTAGAAAGTTTTGCCCTCTGAAGTGACTACAAATTCAGGATACTGGATAAGTAATAATTAAATAGTTATTATTCTAGGGATGCACCGAAATGAAAATTCTGGACCGAAAATGACCCCCAACCTTTAAAAATAATTTTTCAAAAACCCACGCTTTTAATAAAAGTAAGTTACAGACCAAAATTGTACAAAACATGAATAACAACGTTAAATATAAATATATTATGATTGTTAACAGAAATCTCAGGCATACCAAGGTTCCAGCATGTACTGGTTACCTGGGCATGATAGGAGTGTGATTGCTGTCAACAATCATATACAAATTAATATTGTTATTGTATTATTTGTCCAATTTTAGTGTGTTAACTACACTTTTATTAAAAGTAAGTAACACACCAAAATTGGACAAAAAAATCAACTATATATATATATTTATATAATATATATATGCTTGTTAACAACAATCACATTCCTATCATGCCCAGGCAACCAGTGCATGCTGAAACCTGGCTAGCTGCCCCCCAATTGTATTGATGCTGCCAGTAGAGTAGGGCTTGCACATCACTTATAGCCACCCTGTACCATGCTCCCCCACCCCTTACACATCCATGCTATCACACAGAAACACTCATTAATTCATTCACAGATTCATGCCCCCAATCACGCATACTCATTCATACACCCCCTTACCTGCATTGCAGCTGTCTGGGTGCCGCTTCTCTTGTACTGTAGAGAGGAAGCAGGAATGCAGCAGAGTCATGTGACGTAAATTCACGTGACTCTGCTGTCTTCTGCTTCCCCTGTGCAGTAAAAAAACCCTCCCACAGGTAAGCAGCAGGGCCCTTGCGATCCTGGTTGCCCTGGCTGTGGATCTCGCTCGGGCTGCACCTCGAGTTCCGACGGGCCGCATGTTGGACGCCCCTGCTATACACCAACACACACCAATTCAATTACCATACACTTCACATATATATACACTCTCACTTTCCCTCTCTCCCAGTAGCCACTAACCCTTGTCTCAACCCTGACACTATTCGCGGACACACACTCACACTTAACTCCATTTATTAACACGTTAACCGCACACACCACGCAATTATACATACATAAATGCTCTCTCTCACCATTTCCTCCTCTTCCTAATCCTCTCTCACCCTCTCATTCGGTCACTTCTGCTCTCTACTCTATCTCACCTCTACTTCTCTTCCCCTCTAACCCCCCCCCGTACTTCTCGTCCTCTCTCCCATCTACAGTGCAGCTCACACATATCCCCCACCAAACTTGCATACAGAGCATTTCATCTTTAATACAGCTCACACTCAAGCTGCTGCTATTACCATAGTGTCATATAATGGCACATAACTGTTATTGGGGTGCCCCTGGCCTGGACCCTCAGTGAAAGAAGAAATTATTAAGACATGCCTCTTCACAAGTTACATTGTCTTTTCCACAAAGGCTGACCCCATGTGTACTCTGTAGCACCCCGACTGGAAACTATGAGGTGAGATGAATAAGGTGAGATACCTAAGTAAAAGACCGTTCTAGAAACAAATGTACCTAGGAGCGCAATCCAATATAAATCCAATATAAGGCATAAAGAAGCATGCATGGCCAAAGAGATGCTGTACTGTATACATGCGAAGTCCATTTATTCAGCAGAAGATAGGAGCATTAGTAGATCCTAGCAACAAAAGTAGAAATTTAATGTACTTGTTTTGAGGTCTTTTCCTCAAAAAAAAGGCTGTGCTAGAAGAAAAAGAAACTTGTTCTTTAACATGTCCGCAGTCTGACCTAGTGCGATCCAAACTGTTCTTTAACTCCCATAAATTGCATATGGTCTCTATAATCATCCACAATTAAGGTAATTATCCAAACACACTCCCACATTTACACTAATGCACTGCGCAGCTGTACAGCTCAAAATACCTGCAGACTAATTACATATAAGTAGACTGTTACAATCCTAGCTAAAACATAACTCCTGTATCTTCAACCATTCCACAGATCATGTTCAAATAAACACAAATTCCAATAAATGCTGCTGCAGATTTGTAGTTTTCAGAGAAACATGTATACAACATATGTAATGGTCAGACTCGGAGACATCAAGAGAAAAGATGCATAAAAAGTATTATGTAACATACAATATATCTGATAAATAAAACTAGCTGAGCTAAGTACGATATATCATGGACCTTATAAAGACCAGTTCTGGTGCACTGTATAATAAAGCATAGCGAAGTGAAACTACAACTCCACTTACATGAATAAACCCCAAAAGCAATTTAACAAAAGTGGAGAGAGAATGTGGCGCAATAATCATCCATATCATAAAAACAGAGTAAACGTGGCTAATCCCATGGGCAACAAATAAAGGTGGATTTTTAATACACATACATTGTTTCTTTTAATCTGTAAACACAACTACATAGGTTTATTCAGCATACATTGCTATAAAATATGGGATTCAGGAAAAGTGTGAAACTTTTAGACAAGCCATATGTTTCCAAGTTCCAGCAATTGTGGACTTAACATTCCACAAAGACACTCCACTTATGTGAATATAACCTTCGAGGTACCTTGTCCTTTTCAATTGACATACTCAGATGAGGAGAGGTATTTCTTGCATAGCTGTAAATCCTGTGTGTTTAGCAATAGCTTATCCAGAGAAAAAAAAAAACAGAATCCCAAATTATGCATTTTCACCTTCCCAAGCTATTTCCTTGCGGTGCACATGTGTTAATACTCAGGGGTGTACCTAGAGTATTTGGCACCTGGGGTGGATCCTGTATGTGGCACCCCCCCACACACACACACACACACTTTAAAACTGCATAGCCAGGGCGAAGTTTAAAATGCCGCCCCCCTGCCGACGCCGTGAGGGGGGGGGGGCGGCATTTTAAACTTCGCCGACGCCCCCCCCCCCCGCCGGTACTTACCTTTAAAAAGAGTCCTGCGGCGAGTCTCCCTGCTCTGCCACGGTGCCGGCTTGTAATGCTGAGCTTATTAATGCTAGTAATTAAATTAAAACATACCTTAGTCATTTAACCTATCTTACCTTTTTAAATCACCATCACTTTCTTCTGACAGGTGCACACATGCATTATTATAAAATGCATATCAGATACTATACGTAATAAGCTGTGATCTCATAAAGCACTATTTGGGCACAGGAAAACGTTTGCAACTTTGCATGACAATTTTATTGTTGAACATCAAGCCTGTACTTAACAAATTCAAATCATTTTAATGTGTTTGTATATACGGCAGTGGGTTCACATTTTACCTATGCTCCAGCCTGTGACCTTACTGTATTCTAATAACATCCAGTAGGGGGTACACTATGCTATGTGTAATGACTTGCATGTTGTATCAAGTTCAGATGCAAGTATTGGCTAACTATTTGTAATATTAGTATTATTACTGCATCAATATATCATTAAAACATTTTAATGTGTCAAGTAATACCATTTTATGTATTCTAGGTTTTTTTAGATTACAGATTTAATAAGCTTATGGTGACATAGCCTCCCCCACCCCAGAGCAATATAAAATTCAACATGTCAATGCTGGTTTGACATAACAATCCTACTCTAAATTGACAAATGAACAAAGCTTACAGTTCTCTTTAAGGATTCAAAGAATAGTAACAGATCTATTTAAATAAGGACAGAATACATGCAGGATAGGGCTAGCACCTTCTAAACTTGGTTAAACGTCCAACTAAGTGGCCTTCTTGCCTCCCCATCTAACATACGGTACATATTAGCGCACACACACTTGCATTCACTCAGTATAACACATACACACAGGGATTTATTTGCACATACATACTCATTCTTACCCAGACTTACACATACAAACCCTCTCTCACATATACACACTTAATATAACACACTTTCCCTGTAGGTAAGACCTACTTACAGTTTTAATGCAAAATAAAAAAGGATTGACCATATAAATACAATAAATATAAAATACAAATATATATATATGCTCATTGCAGATGATCTAAGTTACTTTTGCTTGTTTCCTTTTTCTATCCACTACATTTACCACTGATGCATGCCTATATACAGTTTGTACTAAAACATACTCTATGGCTGTGCACACTGTGCAATTGGCTGCACTTTTACCTTAAGGCCAAGTAGCACTGTGGCGCAATCCCAGCTTTGGGTAGAACCAGCCTTGTTGTATTTTGGGCCAACTGCCTTGAAGGTATGTAATTTCTTGATTCCTTTTTTTTTGTTATATGGGATTCCTAATTTGTATTTGCTTGCAACTTTACACATAGCCTTGAGGTGTAGGTTGGACATTTATTACGCCTAAGGCATATGGTACAGTTTCAAAGTTATTATTATTAATGATTGTCTATGTCCATGCATTCTCCTAGGAAACAAGAATTCAGCCGATATAGATGTGCTAGTACACTTAAGTTTTTAAGCCCTGTATTAAAAGTGACAGAATGACAATAATGTTGATCAGACACTTTAATTCACTGTGAACAAAAGTATTTTCTAATATTTATAGAGTCATATAATATTTGATATGAGTTTTTTCACTCATGATAATCTCTACATTGTTTAGCTATACTGTATCCAGAGAATTGCTTATCTACCTTTTATTATTAAAGCAATTAATGTGTAAATACCGTATATCTCAGTATTTTGTTTACAGGGTAATCCTTCCATTTAAAGTGTTGCACTTAGTGATTGATTATAACAAAAAGGCAAATAAACCTCTCCATACTGAATTATACAAAATGGCTTGTCTATCATCTCACTAAATTAGAAATAAAATGAACTGGAAACACCCTTAAATAAGTTTATTTAAGGTAAGTATAAAAAGCAATGTTTTTGTTCTAGATGTAGTCTACTACTTAAACTGCTGTAACTTTTATTATAGTTTCAAGTGCTTTTAAAGTTAGTGGAACTTTTCTTAGTGATATTTCTAATGCCTACAATTATTGATGTGCATAGCCATAGCCATTCATGTTTTGAATGTATTAGAATGAACTATATACAAAACACTTATATTTACCTCTATTGTAGACATGAAAGGATCCTGTACTGCTTCTGGAATATTACATTTTGCATTGATCCACACAAATGCAGGTTCTAAAATTTAGTGTGTGGACAGGAAGAGCTCTAGGTTTTAAAGTACCCTTAGCAAAAATATTTCAGGAGCACTTTGTAACCACTTAGACACTCTATGTCCATCCTGGATAAGCGAACCACCGTTGGACATTTCTTGGACACACTATATCAGACCTCAATTAACTTTAAAGCCTTTCAATTAAAATAAATCAGCATCTTCAACTTCAAGAAAGATTGATTAAACCAAGATTGAGGTTTTATGTCACACTTTTGTAAGTACATTTTGCTCATAACATTTGTCTATTTGCATTTTTACTGCACATCTTCTTGCAGTTTGTTTTATGAATTATGTCTTTTTGTTATTCCTGAACCCCACTGGCATTTTCGATTCATGTTTTGTGTATTTGAGACTCCCCACTCCATCTGCTATTCCATCTGAAGTAGAGACATCCAAGGCAGGGACGTCGCTGGGGAAGGGGCTATTCTGGGGCTGAAGCCACAAATCTCAACTTCATATTTCGGAAATTGAGACTCTGGGGTTAAAGCATACTTTAGCCCTAGAGTCTCCATTCAGGGCTATCTGTCAGTTGGGGATACAGGAACAGACTTTCTTGGCTGCTGGTGCGTATGTGTGTAGCCTCACAGCTAGCCATGGGGTCAGGTGACCTTGTATTATGTAATCCTATGGTTAAACGTGAGGCTGCTCAAACAGAATGTTTGTAGCTAAGAAAATCTGGTGAGCGAAGGGATAGGGATAATGGAGAGATATCATGAGATGGAGAAAAGGCAAGAGATAAAGTGAGAAAAAATGGAGGAGGTAGATAATGAGAGATGAGGAGAAAGGGAAGCGATAATGAAAAGGGGAAGATATAAGGAGAGGAGCTAGGAAGAAAATAGAGATCTAAAGTGAAATAAGAGGAACTATAAAGTGAAATAGAAGAGATGACATAAAGAAAAAGGAGAAAATGAGAAAGGGTGAATCAAAGAGAAGAGGAGACATAAATAGAAAGGTAGACACAAAGGAGAGAGATAATTAGTGTGTTTGTGTTTTGAAAGTATTTGTATGTTAAATCAAGCAAGTGTGTGGATGCAAGGGCAAATGTAAGGATGTTTATTTGTAAGGGCAAGAGTGAATGTGCATGTTTATGTATGTGTTCATAGGCAAGTATTTGTTAGAGTATATGTGTATTATATATATATTACCGTTTTGGGTCCTGGAGACCTGAAACGCTGAGAGGAGACCACTGCGGTGCAATCTGAGTGCAGGGTAAATTCTGTGGATGTAATCTGGGGAAGTCTTGTGGGTGTAATCTGAGTGCTGGAGCAAATCCTATGGGTTCACTCTGGATGCAGGGGGCAAGTCTGTCACGGAAACCGCCATGGGCTCCTGGAGGGGCCTGAGTGGCAGCCTCCTTCCTACATACTATGGGCCCTGGTACGGAATACCACGTTTCCCAGAGTACCAGAGACTCTAAAGACTGTGGAGGTTGGACACAAATTTTGGACGCCTGCATTTTAGGAGGGGGTTTATGTGTGGTGTTACTCTCCATCGGGTCAGCAATGCCCCTGATCTAAGGTATGCAAAAGCTTATGTAACTTAACAGCTTTTTCTATGTTGGCTTAATAAAAGGTGAAACTCAACCTATACACTACAGGAGCACTTCTGCAACCAAGCGAATTTATTATATACAACTGCAGAACTCAATACATACAGTATGTCTGCTTCACACATGTCTGCACCACAATCATATAAGATGGAATCCCATTGATTAATAGGTGACATTAGCAGCTGCTTATATGATGCTTACACAATGACATTAGTGGCCCTTGGTAGAAAAACACACTTAGAGTTATACGTATATTGTCTGTGTACTACTGATACAAAACTTCAGTTTATACTCCCACTTACTGTCTCTTCCTCCAGAGTGTTATATTTTGTAAACTGCTAGTTTAATAACAAACCTTTAAATAAGTCAGCAAAAAATCAACTAAAGGCTCATTACATCATTGGCAGGTCAATGAAAATCATGGCTTTTATTAAGCTAGCTGCTATTAACGGAAAACAGCTTCACTCAGCACAAGCAGATATGAAATATTTATACTAGCTCAGTGATTATTGCAACAAGTTAGAAATAAAAGCCTGGGTAGCTTCCCTCTGGGGAGAAATTAAAACAGAATGCCTCATGTCCTGTAATGGCACAGGAGCTCAGTTTCAGGCAAAATGGAACATGATCTCTATCCCGCTCTTATGGCTCGTGCAGCAAGTCTTATAACACAGAGGGGTTAAGAAACTTCCCCTGCAAATTATTATTTATATCATTTATTTATGAAAGGCCAACCTACTATGAACCACTGTTTTTTTAAGACATCTCATTAGCTAAGGTTCTTCCAGAATTCTTGTCTGTATTTTTATTGTCCCAGAAATTCCAAAGCAGGTCATGAACTATGGTTTGGGATGACTGTGTGTCCTAGATGACCTGGGACTGTCCTGTATGTGTCCAGCGTGTATTGTTCTAAAAGGCATATTCACTAATGAGGGTTACAAAAAGAACAAGAATCTCTCCATATTTTTCATGTTCCTGCGCTTTCTGGGTAATGAGGACCTGATCCTTGATACAGGAGCCAGGTTTGAAGCCCAGAGCTGTATATACCCTCAATGTAGAAGAACCTTTGTGTTTTATTTACTAATTGTACGGTTGGCAATACTACCACACTATAATCAGGGGACCTGTACAGCATCCTGGAAAGGTAACAGCATACTCTTCCAGAATGAAAGCATCTGCACAGATTTGAGTGTGACTTCAGTATCACTCAGTAAGGTTTCTTGCACAAGCATCCACCAGAGTGGGTTCCTCCGCAATGTTACATTATGACCTGAGGCCAAAACCAGAATGTACGGAAAGTGACACTGAGCTGGAAGGAACGCTGATTCATACTCTCTTGACAAGTTTATACCAGAAGAAGACTGACGTGTGTTTTGCTGCTCTTTCTAAAATGACTACCTAGGGAGCATCTTTCACCTTCTTCTGTCCCCTAAGACAGGTACCTATGTGTCTTCTAAATTATCACTTGGACTCAACTCAGAGGTTTAAGCCACAAAAATGTATCCCATTATATGCTTTCTCACCAAAAACCGGCACATGAGTCCCTTCATCATATAGTTCTAATTTTATTTATCCATCACAAGGCTTTATAGAGGGAAAAAAAGACACTTGCCATGTTCGGACTTAAACATAAATCTTTTATATTGGCATTAATAATCTACTTACCGAAAACATCATAATTTTTTACTGCAGTATAAACACAAGTGTTTTTTTTAATACCTATGTCTCTTCTTGTATGTATGTAAAATTATTTTATAATACATATTCATTTTTATTATGTTCACAGGTGTCTTTAGTGAACCTAAGTCCTTCTGTCCCTCCCCTAAAGTGTCCCTCTTTTCTAGGAGCTCACAATGTTTGCTGGTTTACGAGTTACCTGTGCCCATCATTGAAATCACCTCTCCCGTTCAGTATCCCCCCTTCTCTCTCCCCATCCTTTCTCTGTTTCTCTTTCTCTCTCTTTTATCCCTCTTGTTCTTTCTCCCCATTCACTTTCTGTCCTCACCTCCTTCTCTCTCTCTCCTTCCTCTCCACAACTCACTGATAATCCCCCTATCTATATTATTTTAATTCATCTCCTTAGCATATTCATTTGGAACCTGCCCCATATATGCAACAACATCGGCATTATTTTGTTACATTTTATTAAATGTCATTGAATAGTCAATTTATTATTTTTACATGTTATCGTAGTCATATACACAGCTGCCCCAACACATCTTAAACAATAAATGCACATAATATTATAATAATGTATTTATTTACTCTCCCTCTATCTCTCTTTACTCTTCCCTCTCTCCATCTTTATTATGTTTCTCTTTTTTCCTCTCTCTATCCCTCTTTCTTCTCTCTCCCTCTTTTTTCTTTGCCTTTTCTTTCACTCTCTCTTCCTTTTTTCCTTTTCCCTCTTTTTAGGGAGCGGTGTGGAGGGAGGTAAACAGAAGAAACTTGTCCTTGTGGGAATTCACACTCGCACAGGAAAGGGATAGCATGTGGACTATAATTGGGCCTTACTTTAAGCCCCACTCAGCATGACTGACAATTCCCAAGGTGACAAGCTTATTTGATATATTAGCTAACACTTATCATTATGTTGTGTAACAAATTTTGCAGATTTTGTCATGTCGTACGAATCACCAAAATCAAGGCCAGATCCCCCAAGAAAAGGACAAAATTATGCAAAAAGCTATTTTTGCTTCCAAAATCCACGGGCACTTTCACTCCCACTTTCCTATACTCCCTGAATGTCTCCCGACCTTCTTTAACAATCATGTTTCTCCCAGCTCCACTTCCATGTCTCACAGCTCTGTTTCCACATCTTGCATCTTCTTGTCCTTCTCCTTTCCCTCTTTTTTCTTTGCTCTTCTTTCTTCGTCTCTGCGGACATAACTTCTCAGTGTACCTTCTCCAAAATTGTGGAGCTTCCAGTGAAGTCCTGTACGCTGATTAGATGGTCGGGGTAGAGGACGACACCAAAAGCTCCAACCCTGTGTAAACTTCCGTCAAAATGGCAGAGCTTCCATCCTATGTGTTTTTGCACATGTCTACTGGAGACTAATTGGCAGAAAACAACTGATGGCTTTGGCAAGGGGTAATTATGCTGTTAACTGACCACAGAGCTGCTGATGATCTTCTGTTTTCATTGCATTCAGTACTATTATGAATGGCCTCACCCCCACTGAAACCAAACCCATGTCCTTGAATCACAATTAAAACTCATCATCGCTCTAGTGTTTATGTGTGCACGTTGAGATAAAGAGAGTTGAGTTGTCGCCTTCCATTGTGTAAATATAATATTAATTAAAATAAAAACACTCTGGTAGGTAGTTGCTGAATTATATTATGGCCTTTCTTATGCAAGACATTTAAATTATCACTCAAGATTGTGTTTTTAAAATGAGAACCTCCAGAAACCAGTGGTAAATTACCATTTTGCATTTTAAAACAACTTTTACAAGCAATAACATATGTCTGTGCCCCTTGGCATGTTGGGTAAACATTTTCTAAAATTTTACAACCTTAATTTTAAATTCAAATGAAAAAGGGAAATATATAGCAGTAGGAATTCTGCTTAAATGTGTCCAATACCTTGGGCAATTTAATTTATTTATGAACTTATAAAAATTCCTGGTCTACTCTTGTCATACAAATGGCAAAATTGGCTCCTACTAATAAAATTCAACATGGGACAGCTCATCTTTATGCAGTGGCAGAAATGTACTGGACATAACTACATTTACATTGCACATAAATATTGTCCTATTTCCCTGTGGTTCCAATGGAGGCCAATTAAAAGTAAGACAGTTCCCCCAGCCAAAAAATACAAGAATTCTCAGTTACGATAGTATAAAAAAAAAAAAATTATGCTTCCAGTGAGCAACTAGCAAAGACTAAAAGCCATAAGCTGACACAAAACTGAACCGAATTAGAGGTTGTGAATACCACAAACAGCGAATTTTCAGTTACTTTAACAAACGCTTTTCGACTTGAGCAAACTGTTCAATTAATTTGTCTCACAGAAGACATCACCGACAATTTGAATTTAAGTATATGTTTTTTTAATTTTTTTTACACTTTATTCACATTGGTGTTACATTGAAACAATAGATGTTATAAATTATTGAGCGCTGCACTTTATCTACTTAATGTTCCTAATTTATATTTTGGGGTTTTTTTGTAACATGAAAACTCTTCTTTTGGATATTTTCCTTATTTCCAAAAAAGTAAAAGAAAACACTTATTCTTTTTTTGGCAACATTTGTACACTAATAGGAAATCTCACTCCCAAATTTCTCATCATGGAGAAATTTGGATGAAAATGTTACTATTGACTGAGTAGAATAGGGACCTTAGCACTGACATGAAACCATGCTGACTTTACATTGTATTATTTTCATTACTGTACATTGATGAAATATCAGGATCAACATATTGTATGTTGCTGCGGGCACAGGGCCCTTAATTCCTCTTGTATCTGTAAGTCAATTGCTGTATTGTACTTTGTACAGCGCTGCGGAATCTGTCGGCGCTTTATAAATAAATTATAATAATAATAATATAGTAATACACATAATGGATTCTTAAAGTAGTATTGTCACCAAGGCAACCAACCAATTATCCTCTTGGTTGTTAAGGAAATATGACAGTTTATTATATTTGGTAATTTATGTGACTGCTTAAATCTATACATACACAGTCACAATTCTACGCATTGAGTACATACACTGAACACATACAGTACATGCAAGCTAACTCACTTAAACACATATATGTATATTGAGATATACTAACTGTGACATATACTGACTATATTGATATATCCTGACCTCTAGGTAAAAGCAGCCAGAGAGAACGCTGTGGTTGAGGTAAGGGGGTCAGGGGGAAGTGAGTGAAGGGGAGAGGAAGTGAGTATGTATATACAGTATGTTAGAGTGAGAGTGTATGTATGAGTGCATGTGAGGGCATGTCTGTGTAAGTTGTGTGTGAGCATGAATGGGTATGTATAAGTGTGTGTGAGCATAAATTTGCATGTGTAAGAATGTGTGAGAGAAGGAGTGTGTGTTTGTATAGAGCATTAGTGAGTACAGTATGTGTGTTGGTAGTATATATGTGTAAGCATGAGTGTTTGAGAGTGTGTGTGCGCTAGCGTTTATGTGAATTACTGAGGGGAGGAAGGGGCCTATGCGGCCACTTACCTTTACCTGCCCCCCGGCACAGAAGGTGCCAGACCTCCCCTTAAAGATTCAGACCTCAGTCCTTGGTTTTGTCTTAGAGTCAGTATAGCTTTATGCCTATCACATTCATATTTAAATTGCCTCTCTTTATGAGGCTCTATTTCTTATGCTGTGAACTGTTATATCAGGTGGTATGTCTAAGGGTTCAGAAAATTATGAATAATTTATCCTGAGGTAAGATAGTTTTACACAGGTTAAGAGGAAGCTGAGGTTGTTACCTAAATATAACTGTAGCAATAAATATGAAATAGGGGTGTGAGTTATTAGTATACCAGGGTTTTATTACTGAACAGTAGTTTTTCAGCAGTTGCAGTAATCCTGTCCAAGACAATACATTTTTTTTCACATATTTTAAAAGAGATTGGCAGGGAAAAGGCAGCAGGAAAATTGGTAGAATTGTAGAACTAGCCTAGGGTGTTTGCTTTTTAGAAATATTTTATTTTGTGTGGGGTGTTTTAAGAATACGTAAGAGCTATTAAGGCTACAATCCCTGCATATCACATATGGCAAAAACACGGTATGCATATTTAGAAGGTGGCAGTATACTGCAGCTCCAGCGGGTAAGTATTGATCTTTCTCAGCCACTGGTCTACAGGGCATTTGCTTGGTGTGCCAGATGGCCAGTCCTGAGGGCACTTATGTAGGATAGTGGGGCAGTTACTGTCCTTTAAAAACAGGGAGTCTTGGAATAATATGTTATAATCAGTAGTTCTAAAATAAGTGTATAATTTGATGCTTTAAGATTTCATTTATGTGCAACTATATTGGTTTAAAAAGAGTCATGTTGTTTACGTGCAGTCAACTGTCTAATACATTTTAGAAAAACCCTCCAAAGAATGGAGTTATTAAACAGAATTGCTGTAGTTTAGTGTTAAATAGGTCACTGTACACTACAGTAACCTCGTTATGGATTGTGAGAAAGCAAGCAGGGATTTGTATTAAGGCAATAAAACTATCAGTGCTCTAACCCACATCTGCATTTTACAGTTGACTACTGATATGATCAGCATTCAATAAGAAAAGCAAGAGCAGCTGACATGATAAAGTACACAAAACCCTGAGAAAATCAAGATAGTTATTTTCACAGGAAATGGATAAAGGGGCAGTTTATATAAGATTACCCAAACATGCTCTTAATGCATGTTTAAATACATGGACGAAGTCAATTCTCATTAGAGGAGAGAAGCATGACCCAGGTCCTCTTTTTTTGTAAGGAAATAAGCCACTTGTAAGGTCTTGTCTTCTATTTGTTTTTTTTTTTAGTTACATTTGAATTTACTTTGAAAAAGGTTGTCAGGTTAAGATTGATGAAATACATTTTTGTATTTTTTTTTTTAAAAAAACATTATTTATTAGGTTGCGTACTTTATTTTAAGTGCCATATGTAGCCTAGAGCATAAAATATGTTAATATCAATCCTTATCCTTACACATACAAGTTGGCTTTACAGAACACATACAATGGACTTGTTTTAACTGTAAAGCATCACTGAGCATGCAGCTACTTTGCAATATTAAAGTAAAAATAACACGGGTTCTTCAACAAAGGTTTCCTGTAAGCATTAAAGGTAGGGTTATTGCTCAGGGATGGTCCTAGGGTTCCTAGCTGAAATGTCCACTGACACCCTTCCTCCTGGTGCCCCTACATCTTGGCACCCCAGGCTGTCTACTTTGCCTGTATGGTTGGACCAATCTCATTATGCCTCAATATATGTTTGTCAATATGCAGTTTACATGAAAAAAGGGCTACGATAGTCTTTTATTGGGATTAGATGTTAGATATTAGAGACAAAAAACATGATTGTTCTCATGAAAAATGTTTGTACAGTGTATGTACCAAGGCGTATTGTGTGGAGCATATGAACTGGATGTCAGTCACCTTCACTTTAGTGAACAGTGCCACTAAATGAATTGGCATCATGACAAACATCTGTAATGATGTATATTATCATAAGACATTATATGGACATCTACTTTAGTTCCAGTGGTCACATTCATTATAAAATTAACCAACATGTTGATACTTCTGTAGTGAAATCACATCCAATGAACATCAGTTTCTGCTCTTCCACCAAAGGCTGAGTAGAATCCATTTAACATAGTAACATAGTTCATAAGGTTGAAAAAAGACCAAAGTCCATCAAGTTCAACCTTTAGCATCATCTCATTCTATAACCCTTGAACATTATTCAAGTTTCTTGTCTATTTTCCAGGGACTGATGGTCTTCTTGGAAAGCAGGATTGTGTAAAGGAATATAGTAAAAAAAATATAATAATAATAATAATAGTAATATAAAAACCTTACCATTGAAAGGCAGTATTTTATTCAATAAAGTTATATATCCATGCTGTAAATCTGCATAGTTCCATAAGTTAAAAAAAAAAACCCTTCATTGGTCTTGTTTTGATTTATTTATAATTTTAAAGCTCTCTCACTAAAGTTTTTAATGTAAATTTATGAACTAAGCCTAGGGATTTATTCCTTTGCACAGACATCTAGACAGTTAAATGAGGTTCAGAATAGCAAAATGCAAGGTTATTCACTAACGATGAAAATAAATAAATATGTATTAAATCCACCTACCCTGCTGAATTCAGAAGTTGTATAGTACTTTTAACTAATAACTAGTATAATATGGGCCTTTAATCTTTCATTTAATTAATGAAAATGTATGAGAGCTTATGCAAAAATGTATTGAAAAAGAGCACTTGGAAATATGTGTAAGCATTTATTATTGGTTGTTTCTACTTCATTAATTTAGACTTTGAATGTATTGTGTCTATTATATTAAAATGTCCATGGTACTTACCTGGCACAAAATGGCTAGAATACCATCTACATACCACATACAAATTGCATCCACTCTCAAACACTTGGTTGGCATGCTGGAGAAAAAGCCTGATCCCTACTACCATACCTGTTCCATCTAATAATAATAATAACAATAATAATTATAATAATATAGAATGAAAACACAAGCATACTTTTCAATTTATTAACATACATTAATGTTTAATATTTTAAAACAAAACAAAATGGCCTAGGAGCTTTTGTTGGTGCTAGAATTCCATCACAGTCTGAAATAAGTCAAGACCCTCACAAATAGGATTTATGTTATTGTTTGTTAATTACCAAATTTACTAGTGATTGCCGAATAGGAACCCAAACTCAGTAATTCTCAGATAATTTTTTAATACATTTCTAAAAAAATAAGTATCATAAGACTTTTGGTGGTACTTAAGTGGAACAGTCTGCCAGCAAAAGTGATAGAGATTAACACAGTAAGGCGTGTATGGGATAGGTATATGGCTATCCTAAATCTAAGAGTAGACAGGCAGACTAGATGTCTCTTATCTGCCGTCAGAATGATCTTTCTATGTTTCTAAGGAATAGGAAGAAAACATCTGTAATGTTACGTTAATCGATCTTCATTACATTTTAATCTCACTGCTTAAGAAAACAGCATTTGTGTTTACAGTTGCAAATTATTGATTGTACTAAGTGTCTTGGCTGGAGTTTTCTCCTTATGAATGGTATGTCAGAATCACAAAAGGTTATTTCTCTGCATGCAGGGTCACATGAAGACTGTCATTCACAAGCCATTTACAGACCACATTGAAAAACCCATCCTGTGTGTGGTTTCATAATATAATGCCATCTGTTGATCAAGTGACGCTCTTAGTAGGAATTGCTATTATTTAGGTATTTGATACAGGGTTATTAGGAATATATCTGTGTCATAAAATAGGGTCTCCCACATTCAAAAAATGCAGTCTCAACGTTACATTACATTTTACATTACATTTATTACATTACATTACGATAGGACTGCATGAACAAGGATGAGTTGATTGAGTCAGGATGACCTGTAGATGTTGTTGGTTGTTCAGATGGCTTGATTAGGATGCTGATTGAGTGTTATGAGGAAAGGTTGTACATGTCTCAAAAAAGGTGGGTTTTCAGAGAGCTTTTGAAAATTGCATATGAGGGAGGTACAGCTCGTGTGAAATCCTCAATGGGGGAGTGGGAAGAGGTAATGACGGCAAAAAAACAAAGAGGGTTGTAGAGTTGTTATGGACTCTGTAGGTCTGGGTTTGAATTTGATTCTAGAGGGTATGGGGAGACATTAGAGTGATTGGCATAGTAGAGCAGCCGCTGCAGCAGAGGCATAACTAGAAACCACAGAACCCTGGTGTGAAAATTGCCCCGCTCCCCTCCAACTTTAATGCAGTACAAAAGGACTTGTATGCATGAACTGGAGGGGCACAGACCTCAGACAGGGACACGTACCACAGACAGGGACCACAGTTTGAAAAGTCTATAGACAGAATGGTGTGGCTGGATTGCCCACTATCAGGGCACACGGCAGGAAGCCCTGAGGCAGGGTACATGGCAGGAAGCCCTCAGGCAGGGCACACAGCTTGATGTCCTAAAGCAGATCACGAGAAGATGAGGCAGAGGCATACAGCACAATGCATAGGCATAGACTGGAAGGCACAGCAGATAATTAAAGACAGGGCTACATCCAGGTAATCAGGTTACTTAGTCCCATGTTCTACACTCAGAAGGGTTTCCTCTAAAAGTAGCAAGGGATATAATACCTGATATAATACAGATAGAGTCCTGGCGTAAAGGATAGAATCCTGCCATGCATGTGTTGCAAAGTTGCTAACCTTCATCTCTTCACTTGGGAACAACACAATAATGGCCAATAAAACAGATGCTTGATATGGCATCATTGGAAAGATGGACTGGAGAGCCAATAGTATAATTTAAACCATATATAAAAAATACACCCAGAAGACTCTCCTATGTACTGAAGTTCCCAAAGTAAAAAGCAGGCATCCCTGTTGATTCTGTCAACCTAAGAAAAGTATATATAACTCCCTAAGATTAAATTCACACACACACATATATATATATATATATATATATAGTATATTATTATATAATGTTGGTAAAGTGTATGGGAGAGTGGGTGATGGGATATATATCTCACCTGGTTTCCTCAGCCGGGCATGGTAGCAAACCCAGGAGCCCTCAGGTGCGGCTTCCTAAGCTCATTACTGGGGAGGAAGCCTTAAAAGAGAGGGCTGTTAGGTTTGAAGGGGAGAGGAGAAACTGAATGAAGGAGCAGCTACAGCCAGCTCTGCAGCCCACCAGGTATGAAGCTTTACCCCAGTCAAAACCTGTTACTTTGCTTTGTGCCAGACCTTAGGCTGCTAGAGAGGTATCCTGATGTTTGTTTTGTTTACAAGGTGCTCTGTGACTACAACATCTAAATAAACACGCTTTTACGTTTGAAACCTGTGTGAAACTGTCATTGCCGCCCCATGCTTGAGCTGTCCCCTACAATATATATATAATTTGCAAATCCTGCCCTAGGTGCTACCTACTTGGCATCACTCTCACAGCCTTTCCTATATTCAATCAAATGATATAGATACGACTCTTAAATTAGACCTTTCCGAAGTCTAATCAGAGTGATGTGTAGTTGTATATTCTGTTGCAGTAAAATAAATAACAGATCAGATAGGAATAGTATTTTTGGCAACAATTAGCATTTTACCTATTCAAATGTTATATTTAATATTATAACTAAATTCAGAGGAAGGAAAAGAAGAACCCTAGTGAAACTCTGCCCTTTATGTATAAAAGGGGAAACAATCCTTCCTTACTCCAAATACACCGATCTGAATCCCCCTGGATCAACCAGCTCCATGCTGCTGTAAACATTTATTGTTAGAAATCTGGTCTCTGCCCACAGAGTTTACAATTACCCAATTTATTAGGCTCTGCAAAGCTTATATTCTAGTTGGAAATCTCTGCCCTGTAGAGCATACAATTTAAAATAAGGTATACAATTCACATAAAGGAGGTCCAAAAATTTCAAATTTACCTGCTCTGCTTATATTAATAAAGGATAAAGTACAGATTATGGAAATCCATACTCTGAGGAACTTGCAGTCTAATAGGAAGAACAGAATTTAGAGAATGATGGTCCCTCCCTGTAGAACTTGCATTTGCCTGCTCTGCTGACCTTACACAGTAGATATCGGATACACATCGTATACAGAGCCTATACTGTTTTTTCCTTCTGTACCCTTTCCTGATATGCCCTAAAGGGTTCCATATTTCAGAGGTTAGCCATTAGCAAAACAGTGAATTTCCGTACAGCATCAGACGAGACCAGCAGCTAGTTCTTTTTAAGGATAGCTTGACAATGCAAGAAGTTAAAAGTGAATTTCCGTCCATCACTGTGTATGATGTCTGAAAGTACAACCCTGTCAAAATGGTTCACCATTCTGCACCATAATGCACAATAGAAAGGTGAACAAAAGCCACCAGAAATAGAAAGAGGTGAACCACTTAATGTAATGTCATTGCTCAGTGGAAATAAAATTCCTTACCTTAAGAAGTGAGTCCAGATGGCTTACTCCTTAATATTGTGGAGTGAGTAAGCCATCTGGACTTACTTCCAAACACTTGGCAAGAACCTCATGCTCGGTTGTCAGTAGGAATAGTCTTGGTAGACAAGTTTTCTTCAACCTAAATCTAATCCAGAAATTCTATTTTTTCAAAATTCACCACAGACATAATCCCAGAAAAAAAACAACCTCAATCACATAATGTGATTCAGAACTGGATAACATTCAGCCACAAACTCTAACCCTAACATTAAACACAAATGGGATCTGCCTTGATTAGGTAAT
Source organism: Spea multiplicata (assembly GCA_009364415.1). Lineage (NCBI taxonomy): Eukaryota > Metazoa > Chordata > Amphibia > Anura > Pelobatidae > Spea > Spea multiplicata. Next base: position 20,376 of record VKOC01047780.1, read on the forward strand.
AAGCTTGTACACTGCCATAAGCATCTTGGTCAGAGTGCAGGAGCGAGCTTTCAGGTGAACAATGTGGACAGTAAAGGAACCCACTGTGTGAGAGAAGTATCTTCTGTATTCAGTGCTGAAACCCAAAATGAGCTTGGTACTGGTTTCCATGGGTTAGAATTCTGTTAGAATGCTGTTATTCACTTCTGCACCTCTGATCAAATGTCACAATGACATTTCACTTGTATGGAGAGGTCTTGGTACATCCTGATCCTGTATTCCGATTTTGCTGCTGAGGAGTAGCTGGATCCTTTCCTGCACCTCTTATTTGTAATAATATTAATAATCACGGGATCTATTTCTTAACTTTGGTTCAACAGCACTGTTAAACTTGATGGACGTATGTCTTTTTCAATCTACTTTCTTATGTAAAGTTCTGTGCGAGGATTATAAGCTTTAAGACTTTATGTATTATAGTATATATAGTTTTGTACTGTCACTGTTCCAGGAATTAGGAATGACTGATCCTTTATCAAAAGAATATTCTTTTTTCAACTTGTTCCTGGTGCGGAATACTTGAAGAAAGGCTTGATTAATCAAGCTTATCAGTTGCAGATTGAGATCCAAGGTTAAAGGAGATGCTGAAAACCATCAGGTTTAGTTTCATAAAAATTTGGAACATTTACAGCAGATCTTGGAATAGCTTTCTATTGTTTATTGAAGAACATAAAAACGTGTATCTTATCTGGAAGCAGTTATTAATTACCTATTAATGAAAGCAAGCTGTTATGTATTAGCATTTGTTTCAACTAGACTGGCAAAGATATCTTTTTCAAAACATTGCTGCATTCTATCTTGATTTTGTAGAAGAATATAAACAAACTGCAGCCATACAAAAGAAAAATCTGGCAGAACTCTGCTAGAACCACTGTGAGAGCTAAATATACAATATATAATGGATGAATTTCGTCAAAATACAAGACAAATTTTGTTGAATATGAAACAAATGTTTCCCTTAAAAACGAACAGGAACTTTCCGCTGGTGCCCAAGTCTAGTAATTAAAAAATAAAAATAGTAACATGTAAAAAAATAATTCTTCAGTGATGTCACCATCAGGGGATCCAACCAGTCCTAAAATTAGTACTGTATCTTCCCAAAGCTCCTGGCATGGAGAGAGTCAAAATACTACCATTTCAAATACCCATGGGGTGTCTAGTTTTAAAATAAAGTATGGTTTAATAGGATACATTTAATTGGTCAGGCTCCCAAAAAGAACATGGGCACAGACTGAACAAACGTCAAAAAAGTGAACCTTTTAAATTTGGACTTTTAGTCACATTTGAACAACTTGACAAACCTATGCATGGGTGGTATCACTGTACTGGCATGCCCCCAACTATCCCGATTTAGGCGAGACAGTCCAGATTTTTGGTCTCTGTCCCACTGTCCCGCCTATGCCTTCCTCTGTCCTGCTTTGCAGGGGCAGAGGAAGGGTGAGGCAAGATCCGTACTCACCTCAGGTGCAGCTGCTGGGGGGCGCACATCAGCAGCTGCAGCCTAGCTAGGAATTCGCAATCTCCCTCTAGTCGGCTCAACATTAGGGACCACAAGGTCTGTCACTGCAGACCTCGCTTTATTGCTCCCTCATCTCTCATGCAGAGCGCGGGAATATGACTTCATCCTTGCAGTGGCGTCTCCAGCTTTCATATTTAGGGGGGGCACATGGGGGGC
>VKOC01047782.1:0-13824 GCA_009364415.1 Spea multiplicata
ATCCGGATCACTCTAAGATCCGGATCACTGTAAGATCCGAATCTTTGAACGACTCCCTGCCTTAATTGACATCACTTGAGTAGGCAGGCAGGAAGGTTCATTGCGTAATGATAAAGCCTGCAACCATAGGGCAGGGTGACATGAGGTTGTGGGGGCAAACAAAGGTCAGGGTTAGCATTGTCAGGTATAGGCTGTGGGGTCAAGAAAAGGTCAGTTAGTTGGATAAAAAAAAAAAATGTGAAGCTTATGTAAGTTTTTTGTGTTTTGCGCATGCCACGTTTTTTAAATGTCTCGCGCTGCCGCGTGCCTGCCTCGCGGGTGCCTTGCGCTGCGCTATGGGCGGGAAAATCACCTATAAATAGAGTGCGTTTGAGGGAGCTTTTCACTTACCTGGCGAACCGCTGAGCCGATACTGCACTGACCGTTGAGTCTGGTGAGCAGTGGCGAGGCTGGTAAGCTGAAGACTTCATGGAGGAATTAATGAAAATGCTGCAGGAGCGGGTTGCCGGCGAAGGAGGAGAAGATCGGCTTCGCGGATGTCTTCTGGCTTCTTCGCTTACAGATGAAGTTGTTCCTGTTGATCCGAGCGTTGCAGAAGACGAAGTGGCGGAGGAGGAGCCGGTGGACGTTTTTATACCGGCGAAGATCCCGCAAGATGGCACTCTATCGCGGGATGCCCGCGGTTCATCTGGATCAGGTGATAGGGTCACGGTTACGTCGGATAGAAGAAGAAGAGTTTCTGATGCCGTACAGATGAAGAAAAGACCCGCTTCTCGGGTGAAGGATGTCCCGAAGCGTTCCAGGGCAATGCAGGACCCGGGTGAAGGATGCAGCACACAGCTGAGCAGCCAGGGTAGGCGTCTGTCACAGGCTGTCCCAGATGCTGCGGAACATCTTGAGGCTGATCAGAGTGGCTTGAGAGCTGATGGCAGAGCTGGTGAAGGTGGTGAGTCTGTGGGTTTTTCTGCTAATGCATTTAATGAAGCGGTTTCAGCGTTTATGGATGTTTTAAAGGGTTTTCAGAAGCAAAGTCCAGCTCAGGCTTGGGTGCCATCTGGAAATGTTGGTGTAAGAAGTAGTGTAGTGAATGAAGCCTGCATGAAAGAAGTAATGTCATGCGAGGTTTCCCCCCTGGGTTTTCACTTAAGTAAAGCTGTTAAAGAAAAAATTTGGAATGATGAATATTTGGATATTTTATCGTTATTGCCTGCTTCAAAATAATTTTTGATGAAGTCTGATAAAGAGGAAGAAAGACGTAGACCGGTAGTGAGATCGTTTAATAATTGGTTGCAGGCGTTTTGTATATTTTCAAGCGTTTATTGTGAAAAACATATGGAATGCAGTGCAGGTCTTTTCCAGCATCTTGATGCGGTATTAGAAGCATATAAAAATGTTGGAGGTTTAGCGTGGTTTCATTATGATGAAACTTTTAGACAAAAAATGTCTGTGCATAAGAATTTAAAGTGGGGGATGAAGGATGTAGGCTCATGGGTAAGCATTATGTTACCTCAGAGGAATGTGACTAGCTTCAGGTCAACGGGAAATGTTTCACAAGCTAATAGGCAAAAAGGTTTTTGCTGGTCTTTCAATGAGAACCAATGTAAGTGGCCTAATACGTGTAAGTTTAAACATGAATGTTCAGTTTGTTCGGGTAATCACCCAGCTTTCCGTTGTTTTCGTAAGAATTTGTTTAATGCAGGAAAAGATCTTCCCAAAGGCAGTGACGCCAGTGAGACTAGCAAGTCTGCTCCCCTTTTTAGGCAGGTATCCAAACCGACAGATGGCTAAGTTACTTTATGATGGCTTTAATGAAGGTTTTAAGATTCCTATTTATGATAAGGAAGGTATGGTGTGGGTGGACAATTTAAAGTCGGTTAAGGTCAATGAGGATGTGGTTAGACTTAAAATAAGTAAAGAATTGAGTTTGGGAAGGATTGCTGGTCCGTTCACTAAGCCTCCTTTTTCTTGTTTCCGTCTTTCCCCGCTTGGTTTAGTACCCAAGAAAGAACCTGGTTCTTTCAGGTTAATCCACCATTTGTCATTTCCGCATGGTAACTCTTTAAATGATGAAGTCATAAAGGAGGATTTTTCAGTGCATTATGCATCATTTGATGATGCGCTTAAGTGGGTTCGATTGATGGGGAAAAATGCTTTATTAGCTAAGGTTGACATTGAAGCGGCTTTTCGGTTGCTCCCTATACATCCTGATTGTTTTCAATCGCTTGGTTTTCAGTTTGACGGTTTATTTTATTTTGATAAATGTTTGCCGATGGGTTGCGCAGTGTCTTGTTTCTATTTTGAGGCGTTTTCAACATTTTTAGAATGGGTTTTTAGGGATGTTTCAGGTTTTGATTCGGTATGATTTTTTATTTATTGGTAGAGCGGATTCTGATGACTGTTTGGCTATGCTTAATATGTTTTTGCAGTTAGCGGATAGTTTTGGTGTTCCATTAGCTGGTGATAAAACAGCTTTTCCGTCTACAGAGTTGCAGTTTTTAGGAATAGTTATTGATACACAGAATATGTGCTTTAAACTTCCTGTTGATAAGATTAGTAAGATTAGAGGGTTTATTCATAAAGTTTTAGGTAGTCATAAATTAAAGGTTAAGGAGTTTCAGTCATTACTAGGAATGTTTAATTTTGCATCTAGGGTGATGCCTATGGGTAGAATTTTCTCTAGGCATATAGCGAGGGCCATTGCAGGGAAAAAGATACCTCACCATAGGGTTAGGATAACGAAACAGATACGGGAAGATCTTAAAGTATGGGATTTGTTTTTGCGTAATTTTAATGGTTCTGCTATTTGGCAAGAAGAATTTGTGGATAGTGATGCTATGGAATTTTTTACTGACGCTGCTGGAGCTACGGGTTTTGGAATATTTTGGAGTGGGAAATGGGCGGTAGCAGAATGGCCGGTTACATGGGTTGAGGCTGGTTGGATTAAGAATATGGTTTTATTAGAGTTATTTCCAGTGGTTGTAGCTTTCGAATTGTGGTCTAGCCAATGGGCTAATAAACGGATTTTGCTTCATTGCGATAATATGGGTGTGGTTTGGGTGATTAATACTTTGCGGGCTAAATCCATTCCTGTGATCAATTTATTAAGACATTTAGTGTTTTTATGTTTGAGAGGTAACATATGGCTTAAGGCAAAACATATTCCAGGCAATAAGAATATTTTGGCTGATGCGCTGTCTCGTTTCAATTTCAAGCTGTTCAGGACGTTGGCGCCACAAGCGGACGTGGAAGGGCTGATAGTTCCGGAGTCGGTTTGGGACTTGACTTCACCCAGTTAAGTAATCTGTTGGTGAACTCTGTCTCGAGGAATACATGGGAGGGTTACTCCAAGGCTTTTAAGGCTTGGTCCGTTTTTGTTCAAGGCAGGAATTTGGACGTTTTTGATGGGAGTATAGATGGAGCTTTATCTTTCGTGCTTAGCTTAATTGATAAGGGTGTAGCGAAGTCTAGTATAGATAGATGTTTATTTGGTGTAGCTTTCTTTTTCAAGTTGGCTGGTAAGCAGCATTCTTTTAGGGATTTTTTGATTAAACAGCTTCTAAAAGGATATAATAATAGAACCAGGATGCCTGACGATAGGAAACTGTTGTCATCAGGGGTTTTGCATAGTCTGATAGGTGTTTTGTATAGAATTTGTTGGGATGAGTTTGAATGCAAATTATTTAAAGCTGCTTTTGTTATAGCTTTTTTCGGAGCTTTTAGGATTAGTGAGTTAGTAGCCAGTAATAAGGATGGTGGGTCTGGCTTACGGGATAGGGATGTAATATGTGGTGTTTATTTGAGATTGTTTGTCCGCACTTCCAAGACAGATAAGGAGGCCAGAGGTTGTTGGGTTGTCTTGAATAAGTTGGAGGGTTCTGATATTTGTCCGGTTGCAGCTGCAGCGGAGTTCAATGAAGTTCGGCCTGGGGTTATTGGGAATTGGTTAGTGCATCGGTCAGGTTTACCACTGACTAGGTTCCAATTTAGGAGGATTTTGAGTTTGGGTTTGAAGGAATTGGGCTTAGATAATGAGAAATATACGACTCATTCTTTCAGAATTGGTGCTGCTACTGAAGCTGCTTTATTAGGTTTGGATGAGTCAGTGATTAAGAGGTTGGGTAGGTGGCAGTCTAATCGTTTTAAAATATACGTTAGGCCAAATTTGTTATAAGCTTGTTATTTGTTAGTATTTGTTAACTTTGCATTTCTTACAGGTCGTCCAACCTTTATAGTTTGGATTGTTGGGCATTCTTTCGTTTTTTGGGCCCAAAGAAGAGCAGCAGCAAGAAGCTATGGAGAGAATTTAGGTTTTGATAAGAATGATATTGCTATTTATTGGCTAGGGGTACATAATAATGCATTGTGGTGGGAATGACATGGGTAAAATGAAGTCTTTAGATTTAATAATGTTCTGTAAAAGTTTAATTTTATGTTTTAAAGAATGCTTTAAGGATGTGTTATTGGTGTGGTCTGAGATGATTCCACGTCTTCTGTGGCTGCAGAGGCCAGAATTAAAGGCGTTGGGGAGAGTACGTCGCAAGTTTAATAGAGCACTTGAAAAATTTATGCTGTTAGAAGGAGGTTTTTCTTTTTGTCATTCTGATTTAGAAGGAGGGTGTGCGGGTTTATATAGACAGAATGGTGTTCATCTGTCTGACATTGGTAATGATATATTTAATGTTGATTTGCAGTGTATGGTTGAACAGGCCGTGGTTTGGTGGGGTAGGGCCTCAAATGGGCATTAGAGCCCATTTGAGGCGGTTGGGGTGAACTGTAAGTTTAAGTTATGCCGGCTGGCTTTTATGGCGGTTTGGCAAGGTTATGTGATTTTAGTCGGAGGCTCTGGGCTTGTGCCAAGGGCTTGTTATATTTTGATACAATGGTTGCAAGGTTATTTCGTTATTTTTGAAGTTTGTATGTTTCATAAACCAAATAAAAGTCATGGCCTGTTTCATCCAAGCTTGGTGTTTTGTGTTTATTTATATATATGTGTGGTTTATTTGTATGTTTTAATGTCCCTTACAACCTCATGATAAAGCCTGCAACCATAGGGCAGGGTGACATGAGGTTGTGGGGGCAAACAAAGGTCAGGGTTAGCATTGTCAGGTATAGGCTGTGGGGGCAAGAAAAAGTCAGTTAGTTGGATAAAAAAAAATCACCTATAAATAGAGTGCGTTTGAGGGAGCTTTTCACTTACCTGGCGAACCGCTGAGCCGATACTGCACTGACCGTTGAGTCTGGTGAGCAGTGGCGAGGCTGGTAAGCTGAAGACTTCATGGAGGAATTAATGAAAATGCGACCTCCCACCCACCCTGTATTATATTGTTCTGTATTTATTGTCGTGGCTTTTATCGGGGTATAGTTATCCTAGAATTTTAGGGTGAACTGTAAGTTTAAGTTATGCCGGCTGGCTTTTATGGCGGTTTGGCAAGGTTATGTGATTTTAGTCGGAGGCTCTGGGCTTGTGCCAAGGGCTTCTTATATTTTGATACAATGGTTGCAAGGTTATTTCGTTATTTTTGAAGTTTGTATGTTTCATAAACCAAATAAAAGTCACGGCCTGTTTCATCCAAGCTTCGTGTTTATTTATATATATGTGTGGTTTATTTGTATGTTTTAATGTCCCTTACAACCTCATGAACGGGGCGGGGCCAATCCTTAGTGTGCCTGCACGGAGGGACTGGGTAACTCCTGTGAGTCACACTGAGTGATCCGAAGATTCGGATCAGGAATCGGATCATTTCAGTGAACAAGTCGAAATGATCCGATTCACTTTAATGATCCGAACTTCCCATCACTACAGTGATCTCTTCTCACCCTTGATATAGTCAAATCATTCTTACTCAACCACCCCCCTTTTCCATCTCATTCTTCTCAGCCTCATCCAACTTCTGCACCAATATTTCTTAAAATGTGTTAGTTATTGTAAATCTTATAAATCATCTGTTTTAATGAAAGGAGGAAAATGAAAACAAGAGTAGCAAGCCTTAAAAACGAGGAGCCTGAACAGATTGAAGACAAACAGGGTACACGGAATTAAAGGGGCAAGAGCATGCATTGTGCAATTACTAAGCAGCACACCATAGTAGAGCCCTCACACTGGATAAGATCAATAAGGGCAGATGCGTTTTGCCCTAAGGTAATTAAAAACTGATGTATATCCACTGCACCATTCCTTGAACTTTACAACTAGACACAATAACTCTCAAAATCATCGTCCAAAGCAAAATGATAACCCATACATCAAGCTATTTAAATAACTGTGGGAAACAAAATCCTCCCAATACCAATCTTCAACTTTACAAAACTTCTAAGAATATTCCTTGCTTTTGAGTGAAATAAGCCGACGCTTAATACAGTAAATTTGTAAACGCTAATTTAGTAAAGCAGATTTAACCTTCCAAATTTTGGCAACCCTGGCAAGTATTTCTATAAGATCCCCTGAGCTGGCCCTGCGTGATGTATAGTTCAGTTAGTAGGGTGATTTTTCAAGAAGCCTTACACATTTGTATTGACTGTTCCACCTCCTCTGCTGTATGCAACAATTGTTATCACTAAATACAGAGTTGAACATTCCTAGTACAGTTGAATGCCCAAAGCCTTCCTTGAAATAATTCTAAAATTATATAAAATTATGATTATTATATCATATGGCAGAAAACCAGATACTGTTTTTAAAAATGTTTGGTTTTTTTTTATTATGAAAATACAAAAATATACAAACATTTAGACTAACATATAAAAGAGATTGTATATATGCCGATTTGTCTAGTTTAAAACAGACTCATCTGTCTGTAATTACAGAAAGATTCAGAAAAATCTCTAGCAAAGTTATACAACCATTTAGACTAAACATATAAGAGGATTACATACAGAGATGAATATAATAAAGGTACATTCCAATTTGTCTTGTTTTAAGGCTAATACATCCACCTATAATTATAGATAGAAAAGAAAAAAAGAAAAAAATAATCTCTGGGGTATCCGCTTATAACATGCAAAAAACAAAACAAAAACATACATGGCGTAAGTAGGGCAGGGGATAGAACTTTGTGTAGATAAAAGAAAAACTTGGTGGAGTCATTAAATGCACTTATAGGGATGGCACTAATTCATCAAATATTTTAAGCCAAGAATCCCAACATATATAGGCTTTCCATGAGTTTAGGAAAGGCCAACTAATTGCTCTTTCCATTTTTATCTGAAAATATAGTTGATTAATAAAGTGATTCCAGGTAGGGGGGTCAGAGGCCTTCCAATTTCTGGCTATTGTGATTTTCATTGCTACTAGACTATGTGTAAGTAATAATTTATCTTTTTTTGTAGCAGCGGCCATTTTAGGTGTAGAAGGGCTACCTCTGGTGATCTTTTGATCTTTATTTTAAGTAAAAAATCCAATAAATCATACATCTTGTTCCAAATAGATCTAATTTCTCCACATTCCCACCAAATATGTAGGTATGTTCCATCTTCCTTGTTGCATCTCCAACAGGTAGAAGAACTGTTGGGATACATACATTTTAACTTAGACGGGAACGAGATACAATCTATTGGTTACTTTATATTGGGTCTCTAGGAGAGTTATGGAGTGTATAGATTTTGTTGTATTTAATTGTGCTTGGAACCAATCCATATCATGAATTTTACAGTGTAGATCTTTTTCCCAGGTTTTTATATAGGGAGGTGTCTGAGCCTCTTCCCATTCTCGCACCAATTTCATAATCTTGGAGGTCACCCGAGGGACTCTCTCAGTGCTGAATATTTCGCCAAGGAGATTGATCTGAAAGGTGGAGTGCATAAAGAACTGACTAAGGGCGCTTTTTATTCTTAGATATTTAAAGAGTTCTGTTGGTGAGAGTTGGAATTCTATTTGTAGATCTGGGAAGGTTCTTATTTTGCCATCAGAGAATAAATTGTTAACTCGGATTATGCCTTTTTGTTTCCAAGATGTTAAATTAAGTTCTTCTATATTGGTAGCCAGAATTTCAATTTGATGGAAACTAAGAAACTTCTTATCTATTTTCCATTGGCGTTTTTGGTTCTCCCATATAGGTATCAGGTGTTCAAGAACTATGCTACCTTTAATATTTTCTTTTATGTGTTTTAAACGATGAATATTCCATATGAGGCTTTCTAACTCTAGGTTGCCACTTAACTCTCTCTCTATTTCCACCCAACCCTCCTTTCTGTCCAGCGCTAATTGCATCCTAAATATATGTAGGATCCTCGTAGTTATATAAAGGTTTTTTATACTTGGAAACGAGATGCCTCCTCGTTGGGGTTTCTGCATTAGTATATTTCGATTGAGTCTTGGTTTTTTTCCTCTCCAGATAAAGTTTGAAAAACTAGATTGTATCAGTGAGATCCATTGATCTGAAGATTTTAAGGGGAGCATCTGGAAAAGGTATAGCCACTTAGGCATGATATATGAATTTATGGAATTTATTCTTCCCCACCATGATAGCTCCTTACATTGCCATTCTTTTAATTTACGATTGGTATCTTTCATTAAGTTCAAAAAATTTACTTCCATTATACTCTTAGGGTCTGTAGAGATAAGGATACCAAGGTAGTCAAAGTCCCGAGTTGCCCAGGTAAATCCATAATTTAGTTTTATAGCTTCTTTTAAACTATTGTTAATGTTTTTACCTAGTAAAACTGTTTTAGTTGTATTTAGCTTATAATTTGAGACTTTGCTATAGTCTTTTATTTCGGTCATCAGATGTTTCAAGGATTCGGCTGGCTCAGTGAGGGTAATTAATACGTCATCTGCATAAAGGTTCAGTTTTAGATGATTTGTAATAGTTTGATATCCTTTAATCATATTATTGCATCTAATATTTGTGGCTAAAGGCTCCATAGAAATTATATATAACAGGGGCGTCCAACATGCGGCCCGCGGGCCAAATGCGGGCCGCGAGACCTCGAGGTGCGGCCCGCGTAAGATCGGCAGCCAGGGCAACCGATCTTACGCGAGCCGCACCTCAAGCCCTGCTACTTACTTGTGGGAGGGTCTTCTGGACTGCACAGAGGAAGCGGAGTTCACGTGACATCCTACTTCCTCTGTGCTTTAGCAGAGAAGGCAGAGGGAGGCCGCGCCCCCTGCTAAAGTCTGTGAGCGGCATCGAGGAGCTGCAGTGCAGGTAAGGGGGTGGGGAGTTTGTTTGAATGAGTGTGTGTGATTGAGGGAATAAATCTGTGAATGAATGATTATATGAATAAATTAGTGTGTGTGATAGCATGGATGTGTAACTGGCTGACTTGGCATGATAGGATTGTGATTGCTAACAGCAATCCCAGTCCCATCATGCCTAGGTTCCAGCACTTACACTTACACTTACAGTAAATGCTGGAACCTAGGCATTATGGGACTGTGATTGCTGTTAGCAATCACACTCCTATCATGCCAAGTCAGCCAGTACATGCTGAAACCTGGCCAACTGCCCCCCTTGTGTAGTGATGCTGCAAGCAGTATGGGGTCTGCACTTACAGCCACCCTGTACCAGCATGTACTGGCTGACTTTTCATGATAGGAGTGTGATTGCTAACAGCAATCACAGTCCCATCATGCCTAGGTTCCAGCATTTACTGGATGGATGTGTAAGCGCTGGAACCTAGGCATGATGGGACTGTGATTGCTGTTAGCAATCACACTCCTATCATGCCAAGTCAGCCAGTACATGCTGAATCCTGGCTAGCTGCCCCCCTTGTGTATTGATGCTGCCAGCAGTATGGGGTCTGCACATCACTTACAGCCACCCTGTACCAGCGTGTATTGGCTGACTTGGCATGATAGGAGTGTGATTGCTAACAGCAATCACAGTCCCATCATGCCTAGGTTCCAGCATTTACTGGATGGATGTGTAAGTGCTGGAACCTAGGCATGATGGGACTGTGACTACTGTTAGCAATCACACTCCTATCATGCCAAGTCAGCCAGTACATGCTGAAACCTAGCTAGCTGCCCCCCTTGTGTAGTGATGCTACCAGCAGTATGGGGTCTGCACATCACTTACAGCCACCCTGTACCAGCGTGTACTGGCTGACTTGGCATGATAGGAGTGTGATTGCTAACAGCAATCACAGTGAGCACAGTCCCATCATGCCTAGGTACCAGCATTTACTGGTTGCCTGGGTATGATAGGAGTGTGATTGCTGTTAGCAATCACACTCCTATCATGCCAAGTCATATTGCTAATTTTGTCCAATTGTGTGTTACCTACTTTTATTAAAAATGTGAGTTTTTATTATTATTTTTAAAGGTGGGGGTCATTTTCGGTTTTGGCTAAGTGAACCCTGAATGTTTTGGTCCAGAATTTTCATTTTAGTTCATCCCTAGAATAAATCTAGGGAATCCTGAATTTGAAGTCGCAAAACTTTCTAGGCCCAGAAATCAGTGAGAGGAAGAGTAAAGGTTTTGTGTCATTTTACTTTATTTTAATCTGCATATTTTATTAAAGGCCATATTTTTTGTCACAGTGAAAAATGAGTGCGGCCCGCGCACGTATACAATTTTGATGAAGTGGCCCACTGCAGAAAAAACTTGGACACCCCTGATATATAATAATGGCGATAGTGGGCAGCCTTGACGAGTACCATTTTTCAATTGAAACCAAGGGGAACATAAATTTGGGCCCACTACCCTAGCTGATGGATCAGCATATAAAGAGAAGATTGCCCTATGCATCCAACCAGAGATACCATTTTTTTGTAGAACGCAGTTTAAGAATTTCCAGCTGACCCGGTCGAAGGCCTTTTCTGCATCTAACGCCATCAGTACCAGAGAAGTTTTAGATCTAGAACAGGCATCTATGATATCTATGGTTCTTCTAACATTGTAACTAGAGGATCTGCCCGGGACAAAGCCTATTTGATCTCTATGAATTATTTTATCTAATACCGAATTCATTCTAACTGCCAATACTGACGAGAATAGTTTTACATCAACATTAATTAGGGAAATCGGGCGATAGTTTGTAATAATCGAAGAAGATTTGCCTTCTTTCAAAATTGGCATGACGTTAGCTCTCAGCATTTCTGTTAGGAAGCTGCCTATCTCCACTGTGTCATTAAATAGAGTTGTTAAATGTGGAACGATTTGGGTATTAAACGTTTTGTAGAACAAATTACTGAAACCATCTGGGCCCGGCGTTTTATAGTTAACAAGTTTTAAGATTTCCTTGTTTACTTCTATTTCAGTTATAGGTCTATTAAGTGCATCTTTTTGAGCTTTAGAAATATGAGGTAGCTTTTTTCGCGCTAGATAATTAGTTAAATCTTTATCTATATCCGATGTTGAAAGATTATATAAGTCTCCATAATATCTATTAAAATAATTACCGATATCTTCCGGAGTGGTTAATATCTGATTACCATCAATTAGCTTCGTAATTCTATTATTAGCTCTTTGTTTCTTTAACTTATTAGTCAACATCTTAACGGTCCTGTTTCCTCTAGCATAAAATTTTATTTTTAGTTTTTCCATATTTCTAGAGACTCTTTCAATTAACCGATGGTTGATTTGTTCTTTAATATCTTTTATTTTTTGTGTTAATAATTGTGATGGTGCTAATTTGTTCTTTCTAGATATTGTATTTAACTGGCAATAGAGTTCAGATAGACTATTGTTCTGGGCTTTTTTTTGGTTAATATTTATTTTGATAAGATGTCCTCTAATAACGGCTTTAAAGGCGCACCAATTATTCCCTGAGGAAGTGTCACTTGGGATATTTTCTTTAAAGTAATTTACTATCGTATTATGGAGAGCTAATTTTTCTTGCTTTTCAGAATATAGTCATTCATTCTCCAAGAGGCATTTGATTTAGGAGATAATTCGTTTTTCAATTCTAGAGAGACAATATTGTGATCTGACCACGTATTTTCAATTATATTATTTTTTTTATATCTTTAATAAGTTCTGCATCTCCCCAAATCAAATCAATCCTAGAATAGGAAAGATGTACTCGTGAAAAATGAGTGTATTCTCTTACTTGGGGGTTCAACGTCCTCCAAATGTCGAATAGATTGTTATAGTTTAAGGTCCTATTTAAGGCTTTCGCTTGTTTTATCACCTGAGGGTGAATAGTGCGACCTTTGGGTAATTCTTGGGTAATTTTATCTATATAGGGGTCCAAAACACAGTTAAAATCGCCTGCAATCAAACATCTACCCCTTCTGATGTTCTCTACTTCTTATTTAGGAGAGTTACTGGTGAAATATTAGGGAGATATATATTAATAAGGGTAAATTTTTCATTATTAATTTCGCAAATCAAGATTATATATCTGCCATCTTCGTCCAATATTTGATAGTCGATTTTAACTTGTATATTATTTGAGAAGATTATAGCGACCCCCTTTTTTTTTAGTGTGGTCTGAAGAAGAGAATATATTAAGGAAAGAACTTCCTATCCTTTAGATTTTTTCAGTTTGTCTCCAATGTGTTTCTTGTAAGAAACAGATATCCACTCGTTCTTTTTTTAAAAAATTATGGAGGGTTGATCTCTTAAAAGCTGTGTTCAGCCCTTGTGCATTTACTGAGATGATTTTAACCATTATATCTAGTACATAGTTCCCTGTTCTCTTCCCACGCCATGACATAAAAAACATACAACAACATGGTCACATCGATTTGTGACCAATAAACCCAACCACACTCAGTGGGTGGATTCCAATGGGCCTTTGCAGGACCTAGCATCGCAACGAAGGGGGGAAAAAGACCACCCTTAAGTGCGAAGATTATGTCAATTTGACACAGGGCAGGAGGCTATGCCTCATCGCAGTAGCATCGCGTATGGGAGGAAAGCCACGGGATTAGGGAAAAAAAAAAAGAAGGAAAAAGAAAAAGATTTTCTATATGTAGAAAAAGATTTTCTAATAATTTGTCATGATTCCAAAATTATACATTTCGATATGAGACCAATTCTTCCCAATACCAATCTTCAACTTTACAAAACTTCTAAGAATATTCCTTGCTTTTGAGTGAAATAAGCCGACGCTTAATACATTAAATTTGTAAACACTTATTTAGTAAAGCAGATTTAACCTTCCATATTTTGGCAACCCTGGCAAGTATTTCTATAAGATCCCCTGAGCTGGCCCTGCGTGATGTATAGTTCAGTTAGTAGGGTGATTTTTCAAGAAGCCTTACACATTTGTATTGACTGTTCCACCTCCTCTGCTGTATGCAACAATTGTTATCACTAAATACAGAATTGAACATTCCTAGTACAGTTGAATGCCCAAAGCCTTCCTTGAAATAATTCTAAAATGATATAAAATTTGATATCATATCATATGGCAGAAAACCAGATACTGATTTTAAAAATGTTTCTTATAAGCGTCTGTGTTACTCTTATGTGAATGAAGAGCTTTCCCATGCAACAAGTCACAGCGAGACAATAGCACAAATTTGATTTCTTTATTTGATTTTGCACTCCTAAAGCTAAGTGCATGCTAAGTATTTATTATTTAATATTATAAATCTTCACTATAATCATGCTTCTCGTCAATACTGTGAAAGGTGCCAGCTATATCTCATTGTTTGTCGTCATCATGGCACTGAACGGGAAGTTAGAATTCTTCTAACTTTATTCTCTTGTTCTGATACCTAAAAAGAATGGTAAAAAATCGATATCCAATGCTGTGGCTTTCCTATTCTATAGTAATGTAAGCAGTAGACTAAATACATTTTTGTGTACGATATATTTTTTGTTAAACGCCAGACAAAAAAGGCATTCATTAGATTAGAATTTAAAGCAGGTGCACTGCAAACACAAAAGACATAAAGACGTGAAAGGAAAAAGACCGTATTTAATCCTGAAGA
>VKOC01047783.1:0-27648 GCA_009364415.1 Spea multiplicata
ACGAGTACCATTTTTCAATTGATACCAAGGGGAACATAAATTTGGGCCCACTACCCTAGCTGATGGATCAGCATATAAAGAGAAGATTGCCCTATGCATCCAACCAGAAATACCATTTTTTTGTAGAACGCAGTTTAAGAATTTCCAGCTGACCCGGTCGAAGGCCTTTTCTGCATCTAACGCCATCAGTACCAGAGAAGTTTTAGATCTAGAACAGGCATCTATGATATCTATGGTTCTTCTAACATTGTAACTAGAGGATCTGCCCGGGACAAAGCCTATTTGATCTCTATGAATTATTTTATCTAATACCGAATTCATTCTAACTGCCAATACTGACGAGAATAGTTTTACATCAACATTAATTAGGGAAATCGGGCGATAGTTTGTAATAATCGAAGAAGATTTGCCTTCTTTCAAAATTGGCATGACGTTAGCTCTCAGCATTTCTGTTAGGAAGCTGCCTATCTCCACTGTGTCATTAAATAGAGTTGTTAAATGTGGAACGATTTGGGTATTAAACGTTTTGTAGAACAAATTACTGAAACCATCTGGGCCCGGCGTTTTATAGTTAAGAAGTTTTAAGATTTCCTTGTTTACTTCTATTTCAGTTATAGGTCTATTAAGTGCATCTTTTTGAGCTTTAGAAATATGAGCTAGCTTTTTTCGCGCTAGATAATTAGTTAAATCTTTATCTATATCCGATGTTGAAAGATTATATAAGTCTCCATAATATCTATTAAAATAATTACCGATATCTTCCGGAGTGGTTAATATCTGATTACCATCAATTAGCTTCGTAATTCTATTATTAGCTCTTTGTTTCTTTAACTTATTAGTCAACATCTTAACGGTCCTGTTTCCTCTAGCATAAAATTTTATTTTTAGTTTTTCCATATTTCTAGAGACTCTTTCAATTAACCGATGGTTGATTTGTTCTTGAATATCTTTTATTTTTTGTGTTAATAATTGTGATGGTGCTAATTTGTTCTTTCTAGATATTGTATTTAACTGGCAATAGAGTTCAGATAGACTATTGTTCTGGGCTTTTTTTTGGTTAATATTTATTTTGATAAGATGTCCTCTAATAACGGCTTTAAAGGCGCACCAATTATTCCCTGAGGAAGTGTCACTTGGGATATTTTCTTTAAAGTAATTTACTATCGTATTATGGAGAGCTAATTTTTCTTGCTTTTCAGAATATAGTCATTCATTCTCCAAGTGGCTTTTGATTTAGGAGATAATTCGTTTTTCAATTCTAGAGAGACAATATTGTGATCTGACCACGTATTTTCAATTATATTATTTTTTTTTATATCTTTAATAAGTTCTGCATCTCCCCAAATCAAATCAATCCTAGAATAGGAAAGATGTACTCGTGAAAAATGAGTGTATTCTCTTACTTGGGGGTTCAACGTCCTCCAAATGTCGAATAGATTGTTATAGTTTAAGGTCCTATTTAAGGCTTTCGCTTGTTTTATCACCTGAGGGTGAATAGTGCGACCTTTGGGTAATTCTTGGGTAATTTTATCTATATAGGGGTCCAAAACACAGTTAAAATCGCCTGCAATCAAACATCTACCCCTTCTGATGTTCTCTACTTCTTATTTAGGAGAGTTACTGGTGAAATATTAGGGAGATATATATTAATAAGGGTAAATTTTTCATTATTAATTTCGCAAATCAAGATTATATATCTGCCATCTTCGTCCGATATTTGATAGTCGATTTTAACTTGTATATTATTTGAGAAGATTATAGCGACCCCCTTTTTTTTTTTAGTGTGGTCTGAAGAAGAGAATATATTAAGGAAAGAACTTCCTATCCTTTTGATTTTTTCAGTTTGTCTCCAATGTGTTTCTTGTAAGAAACAGATATCCACTCGTTCTTTTTTTAAAAAATTATGGAGGGTTGATCTCTTAAAAGCTGTGTTCAGCCCTTGTGCATTTACTGAGATGATTTTAACCATTATATCTAGTACATAGTTCCCTGTTCTCTTCCCACGCCATGACATAAAAAACATACAACAACATGGTCACATCGATTTGTGACCAATAAACCCAACCACACTCAGTGGGTGGATTCCAATGGGCCTTTGCAGGACCTAGCATCGCAACGAAGGGGGGAAAAAGACCACCCTTAAGTGCGAAGATTATGTCAATTTGACACAGGGCAGGAGGCTATGCCTCATCGCAGTAGCATCGCGTATGGGAGGAAAGCCACGGGATTAGGGAAAAAAAAAAAGAAGGAAAAAGAAAAAGATTTTCTATATGTAGAAAAAGATTTTCTAATAATTTGTCATGATTCCAAAATTATACATTTCGATATGAGACCAATTCTTCCCAATACCAATCTTCAACTTTACAAAACTTCTAAGAATATTCCTTGCTTTTGAGTGAAATAAGCCGACGCTTAATACATTAAATTTGTAAACACTTATTTAGTAAAGCAGATTTAACCTTCCATATTTTGGCAACCCTGGCAAGTATTTCTATAAGATCCCCTGAGCTGGCCCTGCGTGATGTATAGTTCAGTTAGTAGGGTGATTTTTCAAGAAGCCTTACACATTTGTATTGACTGTTCCACCTCCTCTGCTGTATGCAACAATTGTTATCACTAAATACTGAGTTGAACATTCCTAGTACAGTTGAATGCCCAAAGCCTTCCTTGAAATAATTCTAAAATGATATAAAATTTGATATCATATCATATGGCAGAAAACCAGATACTGCTTTTAAAAATGTTTCTTATAAGCGTCTGTGTTACTCTTATGTGAATGAAGAGCTTTCCCATGCAACAAGTCACAGCGAGACAATAGCACAAATTTGATTTCTTTATTTGATTTTGCACTCCTAAAGCTAAGTGCATGCTAAGTATTTATTATTTAATATTATAAATCTTCACTATAATCATGCTTCTCGTCAATACTGTGAAAGGTGCCAGCTATATCTCATTGTTTGTCGTCATCATGGCACTGAACGGGAAGTTAGAATTCTTCTAACTTTATTCTCTTGTTCTGATACCTAAAAAGAATGGTAAAAAATCGATATCAAATGCTGTGGCTTTCCTATTCTATAGTAATGTAAGCAGTAGACTAAATACATTTTTGTGTACGATATATTTTTTGTTAAACGCCAGACAAAAAAGGCATTCATTAGATTAGAATTTAAAGCAGGTGCACTGCAAACACAAAAGACATAAAGACGTGAAAGGAAAAAGACCGTATTTAATCCTGAAGATTTACCCAAACTTATTACAATCTTTCATTGAGAATGAGCGAAAGATAGAAAGAAGGAATAAACCAATCAGTGGCTGCCAATTGGTGTACAGGAAAAGAACGTTTCTGTAAATCTGAAATGTTTACTTCTTGAGTGCTAAAGAAAAACTCCCCTTTGGATCTCCTTCAGCCATCATCCATGTGTTCATTGCCCGTTTCTCCCTTTCATGCTTTCTGCTACCTCCCTCGATGCCCTAGTGTCTCTGTCCCATGCTCACATACCCTGAGTCACTATCGTTTTTGTAGATGAAATGATCCCTTAGGGCTTGTTAATAACTTTTATAGCAGGTCATTAATACAAAACCAGGAAGAATGCTGTGTGACAACACACACCCCTTTAGGTAATCATGACAGGTAGAATGTAGGGGGTTACACTAATCTCAAGGTAAAAGGGAACATTCTTAATGTTCCAAACTATATTTGAAAACCATCCTTCCTTGCTTTAAACTGCATTCAATGTATTTACTATAATAAATAAGTTGAATGATTAATTTAGTTTATTGAATAAAATACTCAAACATAATGCCAATGATATGAAATATGACCTTCCTTGACTTTTGTGCAATTTTTACAGGTGGTATAAATCAGCAGATACAGTTGCCTATCATAAGTATTCTCATCTTTATATAATATTGATACATACTGATCCTAACTTCCCATAACTTACCCATCAGGATATCCATTGTACTCTGTTGAATTCTCATCCGGGTTGCATTCGCAATAAGGCCTCTTATTGGATCTGGGATCTGTCCACATAACTCTCTCTATCAAGAGAGAAAGGTTGTTTTATTAGATCAGAGGATAATCAGTACCACAAAGGACACTATTGATAGATGATCAAAAAAGGCATTTTATAGCGCAGGGAGAACTGTAGAAAATATTTTGATTAGCACAATGCTCATCTGAATTAGTGATGAATTTCTCTTTCTCTTGCTCCTGAAAGCAAGAGTTATACTGCGTCATAGAAAATAACACATGTTGGCTAACAGACTGATTAGGCACATTTATCACTGGGTTGTGATAGCCCGTCCCTGAAAACTGCCAGTGGTCTACTGGAGAGACTTAAACATGCTAGAGAAAGGTGTAATAATACCTTTTTTTCCCTGGATTCTTGTGTTCTGCTCCATCCGGAAAATATTGTACAAGGTTCTAAAATCAAATTCTGTGAACATTGATATGAAAATCCACAGATTTCTGGAATAAAAATAAAAGGTTGATGAGCTGAGTTCTATTAAGTTGTAAGTCACTGTTATGGTTGCACAATATAGAATATGTTGACGGAGTGTTTACTTTTTCCAGATCTTTGCTTGTGCCTTGGTGTAGCTGCTAACGCATGCTGCAATGTGGTCACCAAGTCTCCTCAGGCAGGTATGGATCTTCTTTTTCTTTTTTCCAGGTTTAAAACCCTCTAGTCTTTTGAGATATCCTTTTACTGGCCTCATCAACTCCTTGCACTAAATAAGAAGAACGTTGAATATTTTTTGTGCTAATGTATAAAAACATTGTACAATTGCCTTGTGCTTAAAATGAATTAATTAAAGGAGAAATCTATATTTTATACCAAGACTTAAAATAATAGATTGTGTCTTGCACACAATTTTGGTTCCATTACTTTTTGCTTTTAAATAATTACTGACAATTATTATATTCATCCATAGAATGCTTACAGTGAGAAAGCTGTCCAGGTCCAGGCAATCCTTGTCTTGTTCAGGTGGTTTCTTGTTGGTCCTAGATGCTACAGAAGATGACTTCTCTGTTTGCTTGCATTTAGAATCAACATCAGGTTTCTTTTTCCCTGGCTTTAATGAGAAATAGAATTCAAAAATGTGTATACTGCATGAGATTACAGGTCAAAAGCAGAGAAATTACGGCTACCTTATGTGATTAAAAATGGTCGATCTATCGTTTGCATGCAAATGTGTGCAAAGCAGACAGCACCATTAAGCGTATGTTTTTAACTGAATTAAGGTCAGTGAACTATGAGAGTTCTGGTTAGGAGATCATTTAAACTCTCAGACTTACCTATACATTATAATGGGCCACTCATGGTGAATGTCCAATCTTATTGGGTATAGCACTATCTACATTACCCCTAGTCTCTAGCAATGCTTACTGGTGAAGAAGTAAAGAAACATCCTATCAGTAGGTGTATAGTGGATGAAAATAAGGTGTATTTGTCCCTATTACGCAGTTGTTTTTGCTCAACAGCTGATTCAACAAATGATAACTGGATCAGATTAAAAGAGAATCGCAAATGTCCATTGCAGGATTTGCAATTTTCATCGATAAGATGCATTGGCACCACAGACAGAGTATGGGTCGGTGTAATTACCAAGTGGAAAAAGTCACAACCCTCTTCATTAATAACCAGAGCAGCGTTAGGAGCAGGACACTTTTTCAATACAGCCAGAATTAGGTATTTTAATCACTCAAATATGCTTAAAATACATGGTTATACATAGCTAATTGAAATAAGTTACTTATATATGAGGTTATTAAAGACGATAGAGTTATACTATATGATCTTTACTATATGATAGAGGTATAATCACTATTTCACTATACTACAAAATGCACAAAGGAAAATAACATACAGCATGTTAGTTATACTTACAATTCACTATCTAACTGTTAATGTTAGACAAAAATGTGTCATTTTCTTTGACTATTCAAATACAAACTGTCAACTGATGAGAATCTGATGTAATGGCGACTGTGTAAGTCCTTGTAATAGCTGAAGTCTCTCAATGTTTTGCTGCTATTTTCATAATAATGTCTTATATTTAATTGTATTAATTTATTGTGTCCAGACATCCCCAGACAGCTAACATCAACAAACTTAAAACATCTGATACAGGGTATTTACCCCTGTATCCTCCTTTACTAATTTCACCTATTCACACACATATATATACATGCATTCACTTTCCTACCCCTGCATGTGTGAGCAGGGGTAGGAAAAGCAAAAGTGCCCACAAGGCTTCTTGGAAAAATTATGTCAATGCAATGTTATTGAAAAGTCTGCCATGAAGTCCATTACTGCCAGTAACTATCCATCAGGCATCAGTTACTTCCACAAGCCTTGTCACATATGTCTGTTAATGTATGGCCACTTCTACCTCTGTCTACTTTCTTTCTAGCGTGTGTCTAGTTTGTAGTCCTATCAATGTCCAGCCTTCGTTAAAGACATTTTCTAAACAAATCACTTGCATGAGAGAAAATTACAGACCATTTTTTTGGAAATGTATCCCAGTTCTTGAAATCACAGTGTTTCTGTGTTCCAGATCAACACAGATCAGCAGTGGGTCAATGTAGATCAACACAGATCAGCAGTGGGTCAATGTAGATCAACACAGATCAGCAGTTTGTCACCACATCAATAGCATATGAACATGTCTGCCGCGGTGTCAATGAGCTGAGCTCACAATAAGCTGCATCATCAAACATTCTATTAAAGGGAAAGTTGCACTGATATAACCCAGAACATTTAAAGAAATATTGTTAAAGTGAACTTATTAGTAAAATTAAAAAATGCCCATTAATTAATGCAGATTAACGATTTGTCAGTGTGTTTTCATTGGTTTGTTTAAGCTGTTAAGCATCTTTTAAGGGTTTTTTAAATGTTAATATATGAGATACAGGATGAGTCCACACGTAAAGAAAGGCTTTAATATCAGATATATTAAATGTTTTATTTAATTAAAATGCACAATTAAAAGTCATTATGTAATTAATAAAATGGATATAGTTCCAGGACACTCAAAAGTTGGTTACAATAAAGGGGAAAAAATGAAAAATATTTGAATCATAAAGCACGTGTTCAGTAAGCATAACCTTATGATCGTACCTAAATGTCTCCAGTCCAAGTGGTATCAGACTCTTTTATACAACGGCATAATTGATGATGATTTATGAATGTGCAGCGGGTGAAAATACAGGAAAAGGATGTGCAGAACTGTAAGCGTGTCAATGTATAAATTGTTTTGTTAACAGTTGTGATGGTTTTAGGACAAATCCATAATTCAAAAGCAAATCTGCAAACAAGCACATGGTACAATTGCTCCTTAAAAAGTGATACGTATCTCTTCTTCCCCATCTAGTCAATGTTGCCATAAAAATACCATTTCCGAGGTTTGGTTCTTCTGCGAGTAACTGCTGGCTGTATACACTTGGACGCGCACCGTGAGCCCGATCTCCCAACAGGATGACCTGCCTTTGGTGAGCAGATGGGCCTAGCACACATAGTCAATGTTGTTATGTTTTAAAAGGTTTATTTATATGAATGGGGTGATAGACAATGTCAAGCCTATTGTCCTTCCAGTTATTAAAGAACCTTGTGCACATATATTCATATGTAAAAGAAGGTTATTTCTTTCTCACAGTGTTAACATTACATGCAAATACATTAAAGATATTCGATTAAGGATGCAAGTCAAAAGATTGGGAAATTTGTTAAAATAAAAACATACCAAATACATCATGATAACAATGAAGTTACAAGTCAACTAGAAAAACGATTTGTAGTAAAATATAAAAATCTACAATTATAAATATAAATTTGGTCCATGCCACTATTACAATATGTACAGCAATTGTCAGGTTATTTCTCCTACAGAGGAACAGATGTTATCTCAAAATGGTACCGTGTTAAAATGTAAAATACTATTTACAATCCCACATAAAAGCAACAGAAATCCTAGAGAACTCAAGACTTTGTGCACTTTGATGCGACGATAAAAAAATGAAAGTGTAAAATGTGTTCACCTATAAATATACCGTACATTCCGGCGTATAAGACGACTGGGCGTATAAGATGACCCCCAACTTTTACAGTTCAAATATAGAGTTTGGACTATACTCGCCGAATAAGACTCCTGTAGGGTTGGCAGGGTTTGGAGCGTAGCGCAGTGAGACACCAGATATGCAATAGAGGCAAACAGGCAATATCAGGAATAGCAGCAAGTTTATTCCACAGAATAGAAAAAGGCATAAACTGTACCGTGTAGCAATCCTGAGGTCAAGGGCAGGTGAAGTATAGCAAGGTCCATTAAACAAGCCGAGATCAAGGGTAGGAGAGGTATATCAAAGTCCATAAACAAGCCGAGGTCAAAAGTCCAGTAAATCCAATAAAGAGGTATCAGCAAACCAGTTCAACACGGGTATCAGCAAAACAGGTAGGTAGAGACTTGAACAATCAAGTAATGAGGCCTAGAAGCTGAGGGTTTAAATAGCCCTCTAGAAATCAGCTCCTCCCCACCAATAACAGAGACCCATCCCTCCTTAGTATGCACAATGGAGTAGTGACTGTCAATCACTACTCGTCCCGCCCCTGAACAAGAGTAGTTCATTATTAGAGACGCCGGCCACGCCTCCCCGCCATCACTCCACGTGTGGCGTTTCTCCTGTGCGGCATTCGCCGAACTGGAGCCCGAGGATGCAGCCTACCGTAGGCCGCAGTAGGCCGCGGCCGCGTGGCTTGCGGTCGCGTACAACGGAGCCGCGTGGTACGCGGACGAAGTCCCGGACGTCCCGCGACTCCACTATCGGGTGGAGACCTTTGCCGCCGCCGGGAGAGCGAGGTAGGACCCTGACAGGACCCCCTCCGTATACGCAACCTCCGGGGGCGTTCCGGAGATGGTTTGCTAGGGTGTGTCATGTGGAACGTACGCACCTTGGAGGGGGCGTGCACATGTGTAGCAGGTTCCCAGGTACGTTCTTCGGGATTGTATCCTTTCCAGCTTACTAAGTATTCCAGTCTTCCGTACCTTATGCGAGAGTCCAGGATGCTGTCTACCTCGTATTCCTCAGACCCCTGCACGGTGATTGGGGGTGGAGGAGTCTGTGGACTTCTATGATAGGGGTCAGGAACCCATCGTTTGAGGAGCGACACATGAAAAGTAGGATGTATGCGCCAAGTAGCAGGGAGTTCCAGACGGACTGCTGTTGAACCATACACCGCCTTAATGGAAAAAGGACCTAGAAACTTAGGGTTGAGTTTCTTTGCGGGCCCTGGGAGTTTAATGTGTGAGGATGAAAGCCACACCTTATCACCCACTTGGTATGTCGGTGCTGGTCTTCTCCTTTTATCTGCGTGTCGTTTGTAGTCTTGTTGTGCTTTCCGAAGATGACGTTGTAAGGTAAGGAATCCCTGCTGAAGAAGTTGGAGGCGATCCGTGACTGGTGGAACGGTAGAAGAACGAGGTAAGTTCACATGAAACAACGGATCGTAGCCATAGTTGGCTTTGAACGGTGACATCCTGATGGAACTGTGTATTTGATTGTTATAGGCAAATTCTGCCAAAGGCAGCATATGATACCAATCGTCTTGGTGATGGGATATATAACAACGGAGGTATTGTTCTAGAACATGATTAACCCTTTCAGTCTGTCCGTTGGTTTGTGGATGGTAGGCTGAGGATAACAATCGTTGGAGTTGGAGACCGTGGCAAAAGGCGGACCAAAATCTGGAAGTAAATTGGACCCCCCTATCGGACAGAATGGAACGAGGAACTCCATGCAGACGAAAAATGTGAGTTATAAACAGGTCAGCTGTCTCAGCAGCTGTAGGTAAGTGGCGAACAGGAACAAAATGGGCCATTTTAGTGAGACGATCAACTACAACCATGATGGTATTGTGTTGGTGTGATGAGGGTAGGTCAACTATAAAGTCCACTGTGATGTCTTCCCATGGCCTAGTAGGTATTGCTAAAGGTTGTAGTAGGCCAGCGGGTCTTGTCGTTTGATATTTTGCTCTGGCGCAAGTTTCACAGGAACGAACATAAGTGAGAACATCTTGCTTCATCTTAGGCCACCAGAAGGTTCTGTTGAGCAAAGAAAAAGTCTTTAGTACTCCTCCATGACCGGCTAAGGGATGATCATGAGTAGCATGTAAAACGTCGGCTCTGACTGGTGGTGGAACGTAGATCAGGTTGTCCTTGTACAGGAGTCCCTTTTCGGAGTGCAGAGGAATATCATCTACCACAGGAGGAAGAGAGTTGCTATGTGTTTGGAGATCTTGGAAAAGAGTTGTCTGTAGGGATAGAAAATGGCCTGATGAAAGAATTGTGTCTTCTTCTCCTTTGGTCATTTCGCGATCCTCATGTAGGCGTGACAAGGCATCTGCTTTCCCGTTGCGAGTACCGGGACGGTAGGTTATATGCAACTGGAAACGGGTGAAGAAGAGTGCCCAACGAGCCTGTCTGGGACACAGTCTGCGCGCAGTACGAAGGTACTCTAAATTACGGTGATCTGTAAAAACTGTTATAGGATGTTGGGCTCCTTCCAGCAAGTGACGCCACTCCTCCAGGGCCATCTTAATAGCAAGTAATTCACGATCCCCCACCGAATAGTTGCATTCTGCGGGACTGAGTCGTTTAGAGTAGAAGGAGACGGGGTGTAGTATTTCCTTTTCCCCGTATCTTTGGGATAGTACCGCACCTACTGCAGTCCCGGAGGCATCTACCTCCAAAAAATAAGCTTTCTCTGGATCAGGTAATACAAGAACTGGTGCATGAGTGAATCTTTGTTTTAGGTGTTCAAAAGCATGTTGAGCTTGCGGAGTCCATTGAAACGGTGTTTGTTTCTTGGTCAGTTGGGTTATGGGTTGGATTATCCTTGAAAAACCGTTGATGAATCGTCTATAAAAGTTGGCAAACCCCACAAACCTTTGGACAGCTTTGACAGAGGTAGGTGTTGGCCATTGTAGAATGGCTTCAATCTTTTTAGGATCCATCTCGATATGGCCAGGGGTGATGATGAACCCCAGGTATTCGATCTTGGTCGTCTCAAATGTGCATTTCTCAAGTTTTGCGTAGAGATGGTTCTCTTGTAGACGTGTGAGAACCTGAGCCACGTGTTTCCTGTGTTCTAGAAGGGATGCTGAATACACAAGTATGTCGTCGAGGTAAATAATAACACAAGTATCCAGTAAGTCTCTGAATATGTCATGTAGGAAGTGTTGGAACGTGGCTGGGGCGTTACAGAGCCCAAAGGGCATGACTCTGTACTCAAAGTGACCATAACGCGTGCGGAAAGCTGTCTTCCACTCATCACCTTTTCTCATTCGCACAAGGTTATAGGCACCCAATAAATCAATTTTACTGTAAATTTTCGCCCCACGAAGCCTGTCCATTAATTCGGGTATCAGGGGAAGTGGATATTTATTTTTGATGGTTATTTTGTTTAGTTCGCGGTAGTCCACACAGGGTCTCACACCACCATCTTTTTTTCCCACAAAAAATATACCAGCTCCAGCAGGTGAGGTAGAGTGTCTGATAAACCCCTTGCGTAGATTGTCCTCTACATAGTCTTTTAACACTTTCAGTTCTGGTTCGGATAAAGGAAATATTCTGCCGAATGGGATTGAAGCACCAGGTAACAAGTCTATTGGGCAGTCATATGACCTGTGGGGTGGCAGTCGTTCAGCTTCTTTTTTATCAAAGACCTTTGTGAAAGACCGATATGGAGCAGGTATTTCTGTGTTTTCAGGTGTTGAGTTGGAAACCGCTGAGAAAATGGTGTGTACAGATTTCAAACGTAAGGAAGGACGGCAATGTTTTATACAAAAGTCTGATGAGAAGGACACCGCACCTGTGGCCCAATTGATGTGAGGGTTATGGGTGCGAAGCCAGGGTAATCCCAATATGATAGGGAATATGGGTGATTGTACCAGATTGAAACAAAGGTGTTCTTCATGTCCGGTCCCAACCGTGATGGAAATAGGTGTAGTTTCTTTGATGACTGGTCCTGATTGGATGGGATTCCCATCCACGAGACGGATAGTGAAAGATTGCTTCTTGGATTGCGTAGGAATGTTCAAGGTCTGAGCCAGGGTGAGATCCATGAAGCTTTCACTTGCTCCGGAGTCTATGAAAGCATTATGTTGTATCCTTTTTCCTCCCCACTGTAATGAAACAGGGAGAGACAGGTGAGTAGTCAGGTTTCCTAGGAACACAGATGATATACAAGGAGATGGAGGCAGAGTTGGCTTACCTCTGGAGGCGAGCACTGGACAGGTGTAAGCAGTATGACCCGGACCACCGCAATAGAGGCATAAGTTAGCACTCTTCCTCCTCTCTTTTTCAGTGGATGATAAGGGGCCACGAGCAAGTCCGATCTGCATGGGCTCCACAGCATTATCAGGAACCGGAGCATTGGTGGAGGTAACAGAAGGAGTGTAACGAGGTGAAGGAGTTGCTGCATTAGAGCGTTCTAGGCGTCGTTCACGGAATCGCCGGTCCACCTGAGTAACCAGGTGGATCAAGTCTTCCATTGTCTCTGGCACGCCTACTCTTGCTAATTCGTCCTTCAGGTGTTCGGACAGACCCAGGCGAAACTGATTAACGAGAGCAGGTTCATTCCACTGGGTCTCTAAAGCCACTCCTCGGAAATCAGATATATAGTCCTCAACTGGTCTCCTTCCTTGTCGTAAGGATCTTAACGTGGTTTCTGCTGTGGAGGTTCTGTGGGGGTCGTCATATAATGCATTCAAGGCCTGACGAAAATCATTCCAATCATGAATAGACGGGTGATTCACCTGTAGTAAATGATGAGCCCAGGTCATTGGGGCTCCTGTGAGTAGGGAGATCACAGTCCTAATTTTAATAAAGTCAGTCGCATATGTTCTTGGTTTGAGAACAAACAGTAACTCACATGATGTGATGAAGGTTCTATACTTAGAGCGGTCTCCTGAGAAGCGTTCGGGTAAAGAGACTTGTGGTTCAGGCATTTGGACAGCCATAGCTTCTACCACAGGAGGGGCAACAGCGGGTAGGGGTGCAGGTGCTTCTGCTGGTGGTCCTGCTTGTAAGGCTCTCACTTCAGCCCGTAACGCCTGTTGGTTCTCTTGCATCCCTTGCACGGTATGAGCCAAGGCAGCTATCTGTTGTGTGAGGGTTAATATGGCATCAGTGACTCCTGCAGGCTCCATATTGACTTGATTGTTTTGTAGGGTTGGCAGGGTTTGGAGCGTAGCGCAGTGAGACACCAGATATGCAATAGAGGCAAACAGGCAATATCAGGAATAGCAGCAAGTTTATTCCACAGAATAGAAAAAGGCATAAACTGTACCGTGTAGCAATCCTGAGGTCAAGGGTAGGTGAAGTATAGCAAAGTCCATTAAACAAGCCGAGATCAAGGGTAGGAGAGGTATATCAAAGTCCATAAACAAGCCGAGGTCAAAAGTCCAGTAAATCCAATAAAGAGGTATCAGCAAACAAGTTCAACACGGGTATCAGCAAAACAGGTAGGTAGAGACTTGAACAATCAAGTAATGAGGCCTAGAAGCTGAGGGTTTAAATAGCCCTCTAGAAATCAGCTCCTCCCCACCAATAACAGAGACCCATCCCTCCTTAGTATGCACAATGGAGTAGTGACTGTCAATCACTACTCGTCCCGCCCCTGAACAGAAGTAGTTCATTATTAGAGACGCCGGGCACGCCTCCCCGCCATCACTCCACGTGTGGCGTTTCTCCTGTGCGGCATTCGCCGCACTGGAGCCCGAGGATGCAGCCTACCGTAGGCCGCAGTAGGCCGCGTCCGCGTGGCTTGCGGTCGCGTACAACGGAGCCGCGTGGTCCGCGGACGAAGTCCCGGACGTCCCGCGACTCCACTATCGGGTGGAGACCTTTGCCGTCGCCGGGAGAGCGAGGTAGGACCCTGACACACACATTAATTCACACTCTACTTATTTCAATATTCTTACTACCCTCTTCCTAACTATCTACCCCCTCTCCCCTTTGTAGATCTTTAACCCTTAGTTCCAGCGACGGGAGCACGAGGCTTCTGTCTTTCTGCTCTGCTGCTTCACTGCTGAGCGCCGAAATAAGACGTCATATTCCAGCGCTCAGCATGAAATGCCGGCACCGCGACGGAGGTAGAGGCCTCGTGGAGGAGAATGAGGGGCGCCGAGCGGTTTCTAGACACCTCTCTCCTCCGCATCAAAAAAAAAGACAGCGATAAAAAGCCGATCACTGGTGCCCGCTGCTTCACTGCTGAGCACCGAAATATGACGTCATATTCCGCCTCTCAGCATGAAATGCTGGCACCGGGACAGAGGTAGAGGCCTCATAGGTGCCCCTCTCTCTCCTCCGCATCAAAAAAAAAGCGTTTAAATGCCGCTCACTGACGCCCCCCTTTCAAATGGTGCCTATGGCATGAGCCATAGGTGCCAGACTTTAGAAACACCTCTGCATAGGTGTCTACAGAACCTTTGGAGAGGAGCATCCATGTTAAGTGATTTTCTTTCCCAACTTTCATTGCCAGCTTCCCAGTACCAATTTATTAAACTTGTCTTGAATGTTCAATACACACAATTGCAGAAGGGGGAAATTTTCACCATCGCCCATTACTTACCCATGTTATATGGTTGACAAAGACACATTCAAACATTTATCCTCATAACTTTTTATTAGATACAACTCAGAACCAACAAGGTGAAGGATACATAGCAAACATAGCCATGTACAGTGCACAAGAAAATAAGATTTCTAAATACTACAACATTAGCTGATTTCCCCCCTATCAACTTCTTGACAATTTCTTAATGCTCCTACCATAGCTCAGCTATGATAGTACTAGGAGTGGGACATAAACATATGGACCATTCAGATGTTTGAGCAGGTAAGATACATCCTGCTGCTTGTATTTATCAGTGAGCTGAATCATAATAGTAGTGAAGGAATAACAGCACCAGCTGGCATTAAATAATAGGTTGGAGGGTCAAATTAAGTATCCACTGCTTTTCTACATTCCCAGCTTGTTTTTAATTTAGAATAAATAATGTTATTTGACTAGTTATCTGGGTGCCATTGAAGAATATTTTTACCTGTATATTTGATACAAATATCAAAGAAATTTTCATACACACTTTGAAGGACATGATTAATCAATAATACCTAGCCAAAATAATACCAATCACATTATACATTAAATGTATTTTTTGCTTGGAGCTAGCATAAAATTCAGCACACAAAACACAATACATCCGGCATGGCTCCTGTGTTTCAGTCCTCAATTAGTTAATGCTCATTGTGACAGAAAATATCATTTGTAACATAGAGTTAAATTGATGGTCACCTCCACAGACAGACTCAGTCACTTTACTGTGTGTCAGTGTTCACCTTGCAGACAGAGAATCGATACAACTTGCTTGTGCTGTGAATATGCCAAAGTTGGGTCTTTCCAATATCTGACTAATCAGGGATTTCTTCAATCATAGGAAAGTGTAGGACAAGCCTAACCCAGTCCTCCCAGCCTAGTCATACGTGTGCTGGAGTATGGTCCTATGTGTGATGGAGTATGGTTCATCACTGGTGGTGCAGCATGATGGAGATTTGTGCTGCCATCTCTATCTTATCCATTCCACCAATGAGGTCTGCACCCTACATGATACCAACTATTTACAACCTCAGGTGGCATGTAAATCGCAAAAGAGTAAATGCCCCTTTACAGACTCTATATGACCCTGAGGATGTCAGGAGCCTGGCAGTTGTTGAGAGTACCCAAGAGATAACTTACATGGGACCACTTGGTAAGCCTGGGCCCCGAGCAGCTGCCCCTTTTGCCCTGAATTAAAGATGGCCCCGAATGTAGAGAATTCTCTCTCTAGGAGATATTCATCTAAAATAATGTGACCTGCTCTGTGTTGCAAAACAAATATTTACATCCATGTCCAGTGCAACAGCAGCGGTCTTATAAATCACAGGTGATTGTTTTATTCAGCAATGTAAAACAATATAAAAATTACTGGTTGTAGGTTAAGGTTGCTAGCCATTGTAAAGGCATTGTTAAAGTATACCATATTGATGTAAAGTGAAGGCTCAAGGCCAAGCAATGTCAAAGGAATTGGTTTTGGCATTATTACAAATTTCAATATTTGATACCCCATAACCTTTATATGACAGCCAAACCCAGAGCATATGTTGAGCTCTGCATTTAAAGCTTCATTACCATCTGGAAAAACATAATGATCTTCCCATTAAACCACAGGTCTTTGAAAACATCTACTTTTCTTTGTCCTGGTAACAAAATCTACATATTTATAGGCATGTTTTTTTATTAAGTGTGTGACATCTCACAAACGTTGATGTTTTTTATCTTCTTGCCCTCTGTGTGCAAAGTGTGGTGGATGTATTCACAGAGCACTTTATTATGCATTCTTCTTTAATAGGGCTCTCAGGGACAGTAAACTGCCCCTTTAAGTTGCTGAGTGTTGACTCAGGCAAGTGCTCTACAAAGTAAAGTGAGAAGGTAAAGTACCTCCTATATCGATTCCATCCTGAAAGTCCAGTTATATGGCACCCACACATACAGTTGATCATTAAACAAATGCGTGTTTGTACCATCAAATGACTATCACTGTAAGTGTATAATTTGAGATTATTTTAGCCTCCGTGAAGGCATAATCTAAATTTTATTAAAGACAGGAGGCGAATAATTTGTATAAACCTTTTTTACTGAACCACCAACAGCAGCAAAGAAGACTCAAAACAACAAAGAAATATAGCCAATGAATGGCCAACATATATAATGTCCCAACTGTCACTCCTCTTCCTCTTCTTTGATGCAAAAACCAGAGTCAAATGGAACTTGAAAATCCAACGAACCAGCCGCAGCCGAACACGAACAGTCAAACAGCTGCTAGAAACTCTAGGCACCAGCCGGATGATGGCCATTAACCCCTTCAATCCCATGTTGGTTCAGCGATTATTCTCTTTTCCTGTGAATAGTGTACCCATGTAAACTATATATTGTTTTTTCAAGGAGAGATAGAGCTTTCTTTTGATACCATAATTGGATGATTAGCTGAAAATTTAGAATTCTAAATTTAGTAAAAACTAGCAAAAATTAGAAAAAACACCTAATTTTTTTTAAATTTTCCCTCTGAATCCTAACAAAATTAGGTAAAGTGAAAGAAAATTCCATCCAAATGTATCAATTCAGGTGTCCTGATTTCAGAAATACCTAATTTAGGCAACATACTATAAGGTGTACATTACTTTATACAAAGCCGTTAAATTTTTACATTAGGTATGATGGGACTGCAACTCTAATTTTAAACAAATAAAACAAAAACACCAACAAAGGTATATATTTCTATAAAGCAGACAATCCAGGCTATTCTATCAGGGGTATTTGAGCAATCTACATGCAATCACTAACAATCACTGTCAAAGGTGGCCACAGAAATTAGTTCCTGCATTTTTTTCACCAACACGTCTTAGTATTTTGTAGTATTCTTAGGATTGTTTGTACAAGGTATGTGTTACGGCAGAGAAATCTATCCTACATTGTTCAGCCGCCTCGTGAAGTTTATATTGTTCAGCCGCCTCTCCTGATTACGGAAATAGCCCACATGCCTAGTTTTTTGTGGTTTTCTGGACAACCGTCTGGTCATAAGATGGACAGTGGTGTAGATATTCTGTCTTCAGGCGTTGTAGAGCACGGTAATGGAGTGGTGCCAGGAAGATCGCCTGGATTGAAGAGGACAGGAGACCCACAATGCGAGCCAAAATGAGAAGAGGTATCGCCTTGACGCAAAGTACTCTGCGAATCTCCTTCTTGATCGCCGTAATTTTTGAAGGAGGGAGCTTTAGAACTGGATCACCCGAGTTGGGATGAGCGCTGACGGGTTTCATAAATTTGGTGAAGCACCACGGGGCGGAGCTGAGGCTGAAGGGGAGGCAGGTGAACTGCCACAGAGTGTTGTTCCAGAAGAGTTGGAGGAACTGGCAATGGCTGTTGTGTATCGGTAACGTCAGATAGGCGTCCTTGAGGTCCAGGCGCGTGAGCCAGTCGCCTTCTAACAGAAGATCTCTAAGAAGATGGATGCCCTCCATCTTGAAGTGCCGGTATGAAGCAAATGCGTTGAGGTTCGTTAAGTTGATGACTGGACGGAACTCTCCTGATTTCTTGCGGACTAGGAAGATGTTGCTGTGAAAGGATGGCGGTCCTGTGACGGGTTCTGTGGCGCCTTTCTGGAGGAGGAGTTGCAATTCGGACTCCACTAGGGCCTGTTGAGAGAGAGAGAAAGGCGGAGGGGTTTGAGAAGTGACAGCTGGACAGGCGGTAAGACAAAGTCGATCATGAAACCTAGGACAGATTGAAGAACCCATGGGTTTTGTGAAATGAGGTGCCAGTTGTGGGAAAAGAGAGATAATCTGCCTGCAATCCTTAAGGGGAAAGAGAGATTTGAAAGTAAAGTACTTATATTTAGAAGCTCTTCCCTGGGAGGAACTGGTGAAACCTCTCTTGAAGGCGCCTCTGGATGATGGAAAAGGAGCCCGGATTTGGTAGAAAGCTCGGGAGCCTCTGGTTGGCGGAACTGCTGGCGGCCTCGGTCGTCCAGCCCTGCCATAAAAATGTTGGCCAGATGAAAATGCCTTCCTGATGGAGGTCTGAGCCTTATTGAAGGATGTAAAAATATTGACATGTTTGTTAAGCTCTTTGATGAACATATTACCAAAGAGGAGGCCCTCGGCGGAAGGACCCATTTCCTTGCTCCCGAGGTCCATGAGGCATGGATCCAGTCAAAGGAGGGCAGCACGGCGACGTTCCATGGACAAAGCCACACTGGCGTTGCCCACTAAGATAACAGACAGTTGTATCCATTCTCTGGCTAATGGTGCATCCATCGGGGTACCTGACATAACCGCTTTGTCAGCCATGAGAAATAGTTGTGTCAGAGGACCTGTAATGTCCAACAATTTGTCTTGGGCCCCTTTTAATCCACGTTCTGCCCCTTTCTTAGGGTCCCGAACCGTTTTGGCCATATAGGTTGCCATGGTGGGATCGAATTCAGGTGTCTTTAGCACCTTGTGTGGAATAATCGGTCTTGGGCATTCCGCCTGAAGCTTATTTCATACCTCCCTCTCCACAGGCTTCAGAATCCACTTCACAAGGAAATTGTATATGTGGTCCGGGGGCGTCCATTCTGCGGAGCAAGGATGTCGGATTAGTTCTGGGTCAAACCAGGGTTCACCTGCAGCATCCTAGTTGATGGAGTCTCCTGTGACCGTAGGGTTGCCTGCAGGGGCATAACTAGAAACCTCAGGGCCCCGGTGCGAGAATCTGTTAAGGGCCCACCCATAATCCCTTTCTCACTATCTACCTCCTTCCTCCTACCCCCCTCTCAAGATCTACCCCCCTCCCTACCCCCTTCTTACAAATCTACCCTCTCCTCCCTACACCCTTCTAAGATGTACCCTCTCCTCCTACCCTCCTCTTCTCACGACTCCCCCTCTCCTCCCTACCCTCTACGATCTCCCCTCTCTCCCTACCCTTCTCACAATCTACCACCTCTCCCTCCTACCCTCTTCTACGATTTACCCTCTCCCTCCTACCCCCTTTCACGATCTACCCACTCCTCCCTACCCCCTTTGTAGGTCACTTACCGTCACTCCCGTCATATGCCGGCGCTCAGCGTGAAGCACCGGCACCCGAGACAAACGCCTCACGCTCCCAACACTGCACTCTGGGCAGTGCCTAGGCAGGCAGCAGCGGCGGGGAGCAGAGGAGTCCTGGATTTCTGTCAGTCAGGGGGGCCCAAGAGTTGCCGAGCGGTCATTTTACATCTTTTTAATACAATCACAAACCCAAGACTATAATTTTTCAGATGATATTTTACATGGGCTATTTTATCTCAGTTTCATACTTATAATTAGTGAGAACACTGGTAACAATATGCAGCTTTTTCTCTACCTCTATATAGTAAAAGCCTTAGATGCTGCATCCCATGGCATGAGGAGCATACAGAAACAACGTTCCTGGTTTCCACATTTACTTACAAAGGCAGTAATGTTAACAAAGATTATAGACACTACCTATTCTTGTATGCGCTACTGGCCATTTTGCTAGTTCCCTTTAGATTTATGGTTGAGGTACCATGCTGACACCTGATGGTGAACCAGAAGAATTGCAAGGCCATATTTCTTCTTAGAAATAGTACCACCGAAACAAGAATCCCTGCTTTGTACATCAAGATTTGGAAGTGAGAGTTAATCTGTGTAGAGATTCATTGTGAAAGCCATGCTTCCAATTACTCTTAATGCAGGACCAGTAGCGTACCTAGCGGGGGGTGGGACTGCCCTGGGTGCCTTGCCTCGCATCAGGAGGATGTCCGCCACTAGAGGAGCAGGCTCGGAGATCAAGCAATCTAGGGAGCGGGAGGTCTGTTAATGCAGACCTCCGATCCTGCTCCCGTGCGATGCACGTGGCAACTGCTCCTGTATGCCGGGATTTGCTGTCATATCCAGGCGCACAACACTGAAGCTGTGCCCGCCGCCTTCCGTACTCACTGCACCGGAAGGACACAGAAGAAGAAGAGCCAAGAGAAAGAACGAAAAGGAGGAGGAAAAGTGACAGTGACAGAGGCAAGGTAGAAAAATGTTTAGTGAGAGTGGATAAGTAAGTGTGTAAGAGTGATGGTGTTATGCTGTAGTTTATGCTGAATGTTTGTGAATGAATAATTGTGAGTGAGTGTGTGCGTGATATCATGGATGTGTAAGTGTGTGGGGGGATAGCATGTCATAGGGAGGCTGTAATCACATTCCTATCATGCCCATGTTTCAGCATGTACTTGCTGCCTGGGCAAGTACTTAAAAGTAAGTAACACACCAAAATTGGACAGAAAAATTCTATAACAATATTAATATATCTATATGATTGCACAGGCAACCAGTACATGCTAGAACCTGGGCATGATAGGAGTGT
Source organism: Spea multiplicata (assembly GCA_009364415.1). Classification (NCBI taxonomy): domain Eukaryota; kingdom Metazoa; phylum Chordata; class Amphibia; order Anura; family Pelobatidae; genus Spea; species Spea multiplicata. Next base: position 20,987 of record VKOC01047783.1, read on the forward strand.
GATTGCTGTTAACTATTATATATATATATATATATATATTGTTATTGACTATTTTGTCTAATTTTAGTGTATTACTTACTTTTAATAAACTTTTGTTTTTTGTTTTTAAAGGTGTGGGGGGGGTCATCTTCGGTTTCAGCCAAGTGAATGCTGAATTTTCGGTTTTGGTCCAGAATTTTCATTTCGGTGCATCCATATATACTAAGCCAGACACTGAAGTGGTAGGCCTATACCACATCAAAGTTTAGCTTAGTATATAGAGATCAATGTCTGGCTCAATGTATAGTGATAAGGATTATGCTGTACCGCCATCAATGTGTGCCTCAGTATATAATGATAACAATTATCCTATATCACCGTCAATGTTTGCCTCAGTATATAATGAAAACAGTTATGTTGCACAACTGTCAATGTTTGCCTCCCACGGACCTCCTCCTGTGCAAGACCATCCTTAAACCATGTCCTAGTCCGTGGATGTTATCGTTTTGTGTCGGCTGTGATTGTTCCCGCCACGTCTCACTTTCTTACCCCCATGAGAGCTTAAACCTCAGATTCCAGGATAGGAGGAAAACAAGCTATGAGTGTGGGGAAAATCAGGTCACTAGAACACGGCAGTTTCGAGCGTCACCCCTGCTGATGGTGTCACACGGTGCAATCCGCACCCGTTGCACCACCCTAGTGACACCACTGCCAACTTAAATGATGACTTTTTATGATCTAGTTAGGCTCATCATCAGAGTGACCACATCCACCATATTTTCAAGCATGCATAAAATTTTCACATATTGATGGCAATCACACATAAAATGTTGCCTTGCATTTTCTAAGTTCCTGTAAAATTATACAACCTACACACTCCAGGACAGCACTTTACCTGTGCTGGTCAGCAATATTATGAAATTTAAAATATACAAGTACTAATTAATACAGATGTGTAACTGTAAGCACACCTGGGAACTCTCAGAGTTCTGTGAACAGGGGAGCAGTGTTTTGCCATGCCCATGTTCTGCTTATTCCTGCTCCCCACACATCTCACTAACAACTGTCAAGGGCCCCTTCATGTAGCCATTCCCCTAGAAGAGGGAGAGTACCAGGTAGACCATCTTAGGATGTTCCCATGTGTGGCTGTAAATATATGGCGTTAATCCAACAGTAGTATCCAGTTAATGCCCAGAAGTTAAGTTGAATGCCTTAAAGGATGTCTGTTTTGTACAGCAGCAGCTCACTCTTTCCATGCTTATGGACTATAGTAGATTGGGTGGCATTCATCCTCTAGTATAGCTATACTTTTGCCAGATTCAGCTTTTCCAAGCTGGCCTCCCTGTCACGTCTATTGGTTGGCCACTGTAATGAGCTAGTTCTGACCACTTTTTCCCAGCTAGATATATGTGTGTGTATGGAGGTTTGACATTAGTTGGTAAAGTGCATCTGCTGTCACTGATCAGCAATTAAAGCAAATGCTCCACTATCCTAGGTTGTGTACCCGATAGACCAGTTTTCAGTTTCAACTGTGAAAAACTCTGCTACCGGATTATATGAACTGTTTTCTTGCTGCTAAATCATAATGTGCCTTTCTGTGGATGGACTACTGGGCTGCTAGCATAGAGTGCTACTCTTCAGAACGCTGATGGAGCATCTTTGCTTAGGACCTTAAGCATTTTCCCCAGATGGAACAAGCTGAGGACCTAAGCATATGAGAAGCAGCCTGTAGCCTAGAAAAGCAAAATTAAAATTAAAACTCTACCACAAATCTTTTACATAGTTACAGATTTGGACCAGCAATATTTATTTAGAGAATACTCTGGTATCCAGTCCCACTTGTGGTTGCTTCCTGGAGAATCAATCACTCTACCAGTGATCTATAGCATTCAGATTATTGCTGAATAAGAAAACAATTTTTATTATAGGGGATCTGAAAACAACGTTTTAACGTACTTTACATTATAAAAAGGGGTAGAAGAGCCAGTTAAAAACACAAGTAACATTTTTACCCTAGAAATAACTTTTCTAAAGAAATAGTGTGAAATTCACTGTTACTACCAAACCTGTGCATTTTCAATATTCAATTTTATATACGCTTTATATAAATGCTACATTTATCATTACTGTAATGTATAAAAGCCTGCACATAATATTTTTGACTGAATTGGCTGACATGTACTAGTGATAAGTAGATTTTATAAGGTAAGCGTTATGATATCACATTATGCTCCATCAAGCTTGGGAGGCATGCCTCTGCAAATTAGTAGACACATGAAAAGTTACAGGATACTCAGAAACCAAATCAAAGGGAAGAACATTTAAAGCAAAATGGCATACAGTATATGTATATTTTAAAGTCTGACAATTTTGATTACCTAATCTTTTGCAAATACCCCCATGATGGAAGATATATATTTACTGTGTACAATATTATGTTTCCCTGATGTATAATATAACTGGATATATGAACAAAGTTTGTTTTGCATTCAAATGGGCATTTCACGTGTTTCCAGTCTATTAACCTTGTGTGAGTATGGCATGGCAACACGACACAAGTCAGGGTCGTCCTTTGCATACAGGAAAACATTGTCGTTGCCCCACGCCCCACACTCAGGAGGGTCAGGCATCCTGCTGGGTTCCCAGCTGGATCACATGACCCCGCAGTAGCGATGCAGCAGCTGGCTCAACATACAATTTTTATATTTTCTCATGGCAGTGAAGGAAAGTTAATAAAAAAGTTACAACTTTTGCTTTTAGAATGAGGAAAAGTAAATTGCATAAACAACCTTGTTAATGCTTCTGTAATTTGACTGTGTTTACAGCAGAGTTTTGGTTGAAAGTCATTTCCCTGTCCTGAAGAATTTGTTACCTCAGCCACTTATTGAATTTTAAATGAAACTAAATTGAGTGCAGTCGTTGGAAAATGATAGTTCATGATGCGGTTATTTTTCCCCTTTTTCCTGGCGCTGTTTAAAAACATTTTTTTCTGAGTTTTTTTAAATTAGAAATAAGAGATTTTCTGCTTCTCAGATAGGCAGGAATAAGAAAAAAAATTATGACCAGAAAGGGAGAGATTTCTTCAAGCATGGCTACAGACTATTAATTTTTGCATACAGTATAGTATATATAATGTACTTTAAATGGAACTGAAATTGTAACGGCTCCCGGTCAGCAGCCGCGAGGTAGGGGGAGACCCCCTGCTTCGGTCCGGCGGCCGCAGCTGCCGCGAAGAACAGGGAGACCCCCCGCTTCGGACCAGCAGCAGCAGCCGCCGCGAAGAAGGGGGGACCCGCTCTGCACGGCAGCCCAGCCGCACTGCCGCGAGGGAAGAGCGGAGACCTACCTGGCCTCCGAAGAGGCAGCCCGCACAGGCCACAGCAGAAGGGGGAGACCCCCCGCTTCTACACAGCAGCCGCAGCCGCCGCGAGGAAGAGGGAGACCACCTACCTGCACAAGATCCTCCCAGCAGCTGCAGCCGGGAGACGCGTCCTTCCCTGGAGTCCGGACTCGTTCTTCTGTGCGCCACCTAGTGGCGCCGGCAGGTACTACCCCAACCTATATGGGAAGATTACGCAATCGCCAACCAAAAGATGTCCGCACAGGAAGTGACGTAACGGCACTTTGAAAATTTGGCGGGAAATCTCCAATTAGTGCCTAACTTCCTGTGCCTATTTAAGAGACTTCAGAACTCTGAGACTTTGCCTTCTGATGGTCGTCTATGCCCCGTGCTAGCACCCAGATAGCGTTCTCCTGTTTGATTCCTGTATTTGACCTCGGCTTGCCTGACCACGTTGTCTTCTTGTATCCTGACCTCGGCTTGTTCCTTGACTATCCTGATCTCTGGTATCCTGACCTCGGCTTGCTCCTCGACTATCCTGACCTCCGGTATCCTGACCTCGGCTTGTTCCTCGAGTATCCTGCTCTCCGTTATCCTGACCTCGGCTCACTGGACCATTCCTGCCAGTCCTACCTGACTACGGAGTCTCCTCTGTACGCTGTGTCGTGACAGAATCAGAAGGCCATCATGAGACCCGCTTCGGTAGGACAAGGGTCCACTGAGGCTCGACTTGACGAGATGGATCATCGTCTGGATCAATTTGCTCAAGCTCTTCAGACCTTGCTTCAGCGTACTGATCCTTCGCAGCAAGCACCTCAACCTGTGGCGGCTCCTACTCCACCGCCGTTACCTGTAGCCACGGTTCCTGCTCACCTGCCTCCACCCCAACGCTACAATGGGGACCCAGCAACCTGTCGAGGTTTTTTGAACCAGTGTGAGATACACTTTGAACTGTCTCTTTATGCCTTTCCCACCGAACGTGCCAAGGTGGGATACGTCATTTCTCTCCTTACGGATAAAGCCTTGGCATGGGCTTCACCGCTTTGGGAGAGGAACGTCTCTACAGTGTGCTCCTATGCTGAATTTGTTTCCAGTCTACGTGCCGCATTTGATACTCCGGGTAGAAGGGCCACTGCTTCTAATTCGCTCTTTACCATTCGTCAGGGGTCCCGTCCGCTTCTGGAGTATGCTATTGAGTTCCGGACCCTGATGGGAGAGGTGAACTGGACTAATGAGGCATTAGTGGCCGCCTTCCTGAATGGACTTTCTGAGACCCTCAAGGACGAGACTGCTGCCAGAGACTTGCCCACGGAGCTAGACTCTGTGATTTCGTATATTTCCCAGATTGATCTGCGTCTCCGCCAAAGACAGGCCCAACGGGAGAGTCTGAAGCTATGTGACAAGGGTGGGAGAGCTACTACACGCTTCTCGCCTCAGTTTTCTTCTGCCGAGCCTTTGAATGAACCGTCTGAGGAACCCATGCAGTTGGGAGCCACTCGGCTCTCCGAACGTGAGAGGAACAGGCGGAGACGGGAGGGATTATGCTTTTACTGCGGACTCTCGGGTCACTTCATCGGACACTGTCCTAGCAGGCCGGGAAACGCCCGCACCTAGGTAGGCCAGGGGAACCTACCATAGGTGTGGTGAACTATTCCCCTAACGAGTTCACTACCCGCATGACTGTTCCGGTCCGTCTGGTCTGGGATGCTGGATTCGTCGACACTGAGGCTTTCCTGGATTCCGGCGCTGCCGGCAACTTTATTGATTCGGTGTTTTGTGAGCAGCAACGCATTCCCACCCTATCCCTGCCCGTACCGTTAGCTGTTGAGGCTATTGATGGCAGACCGCTTCGTCCAGACCAGATTTCTCGCTCTACAGCTCCTCTCAACCTTGCCGTCGGGATAGTACACAAGGAACGATTACAACTTCTCGTCATCCGCTCACCCTCCATTCCCATTATATTGGGATTTCCGTGGTTGCAAGTACATAATCCTGCTATTGATTGGACTACGACTCAGATCACGGCCTGGAGTGCGTCCTGTAAAGCACATTGCCTCTCCCCTCTTAAGCATGCCACGGTTACAGCTTCTTCTAGTGTGACCTCCTCTCTGCCTGCACAGTACCGGAATTTCGCAGATGTATTTGATAAGAAGGAGGCTGAGAAGCTACCACCACACAGGCCGTATGACTGCCCGATTGACTTGCTTCCTGGGACCATGCCACCCCGGGGGCGGGTTTACCCACTCTCCATTCCGGAGACCCAAGCTATGGAATCGTATATAGAGGAGAATCTTCGCCGAGGATTTATTCGCCGGTCTGTCTCCCCTGCTGGCGCAGGGTTCTTCTTCGTGAAAAAGAAGAACGGGGAGCTTCGTCCTTGCATTGATTATCGTGGTCTAAACAAGATCACCAGGCGTAACACATACCCCATTCCTCTAATCTCTGAACTTTTCGATAGGCTACGTGGGGCCACCATTTACACCAAGCTGGATCTCCGGGGTGCATACAATCTCGTCCGGATCCGTGCGGACGACGAATGGAAGACTGCCTTCAATACTCGTTCGGGACATTACGAATATACTGTTATGCCGTTTGGGCTGTGCAACGCCCCGGCACTCTTCCAAGAATTCATCAATGATTGCCTCCGGGACTTTCTCCAACAGTTTGTAGTAGTGTACCTGGATGACATTCTGATATACTCTTCGGATTTGCAGTCTCATCGTACCCATGTTACTCGCGTTTTGTCCCGACTACGGCTCCATGGACTATATGCTAAACTCGAGAAATGTGAGTTTGAGATCCAGAGGGTGACATTCCTAGGATACGTCATTACGCCCTCTGGTTTCGAGATGGACCCATCCAAGGTACAAGCCATCAGAGACTGGCCTCAACCCCTGGGCCTGAAACCCCTGCAGCGTTTTCTAGGGTTCGCGAACTATTACAGACGCTTCATCCGTGACTACTCTAAGGTTGCAGCTCCTTTAACGTCCCTTACCAAGAAAGGGGCTAACACCCTGGAGTGGTCTCCCGAGGCCATTTCCGCTTTTTCTCGGCTCAAGACTAAATTTACCACCGCTCCTGTGTTGCGTCATCCTGATCCTCGGTTACCCTTTGTTTTGGAGGTCGATGCATCGGAGGCCGGAGTCGGGGCTGTCCTGTCCCAGAGAGTCTCATACAGTGGTCCTCTCCATCCGTGCGGATTCTTCTCCAGGAGATTTTCCCCGGCAGAGAGGAACTATGATGTGGGGAACAAGGAGCTGCTGGCGGTAATCCTGGCACTAGAGGAATGGCGTCATCTTCTGGAGGGTGTTCAGATTCCTACTTTGATTCTAACGGACCACAA
>VKOC01047787.1:0-14855 GCA_009364415.1 Spea multiplicata
AGTGTATATGTGTATGTCTGTATGGGCAGTGTATATGTGTACGTGTGTATGGGCAGTGTATATGTGTGTATATAAGGAGTGTATTTGTCTTATAGTGTATACGTCTTTGTAAGTATGTGCAAGGGCAGTGTATATGGGGAGGCGTGTGTGTGTGTGAGCAGTTTATGTATGTTTGGGCAGGCGTGTATAAGGGTAGTGCATATGTGTGAGTACTGGCAAGTGTGTATGTGCAGGCAATTGCAGTGTATGTGTGTGTTTTTGTGGGCAGGCATGCGTAAGGGCAGTGCATATGTGTGTGTATGAGCAGGCATGTCGTACTTAAAGGGAAGAGAATGATTCCCTGTAACACATGTTTAACTCAGGGGCACCTAGGGTTAAATCCAGGCCTATTTCTGGTTAAAATGAGTGCGTGTGTCACTGTATGTCACAGCATTCGGACACAAGAGAATATTTCGGGGTGCTACTTGGTCTAGGGCATCACTAATACAAAGCGCCACGTGTTAAATCTAGGGGTAGGCAGAGTCAGTGAAGGATGTGTTTGAATGTGTGTCTGGATGTGATAGCGTATGTTTGTGTTTATGTTATTGTGCACATCTGTTTTTATGGGTATGTTAGTATGTTTCCCGGTGTGTTATGGTGGGCATGTATCTAGGTATATTAGGGTGGGAATGTTTTGGGGTGTATTATTGTGTGTGTGTGTGCGTGTGTATGTTATTCAAGTGTTTAAGTGTGTGGATATGTTCCTGTATGTATGTGTTCAACAAGGTTGCAAGAATTCCCCACAGAAACTCTCCAAAATCTCGTGGAAATCGTTCCCAGATGAGTGAAAGCCGTTATAGCGACAAAGGGGGACCAACTTCATATTCATATTAATGACTCTGTATTTATAATGCGATGTCATAAAGTCCCTGTTGGTGAAATGGTCAGGTATACCCTACCAGAAAAAATGCTATCCCCCCCAGATTTTTAGGGGTTCCTACGCCCATGGGAACACTACTGCAAACAAAATGAGCCAGATTTATTCTCACTTTTATAACACGACCTACTGATTGGATAAAAACATCTATTGTTTTAATACTTACAATTTTTTTGTGGCCTATTACTAAGGTATTTTACTAAACGCAAACACATGAAAACACATTAGTTTCCATAAAAAAAGGATAAGTAACTCCAACTGTGTCAACAAGCAAAGTTACATTTTTTAAATTGTAAACACATTATTTCGCTTCTAAACACATTATTATGGGCACTCATAGCCAGAAAGCATTCTAAATGTATGTTTTGGAGGACAGAAGAGATTTGATAGAAACATTTAAATACTTAAAGGGATTTAAAAAAAATACAGGAGGGGATGTTATTTGAAAGGAGGAGATATGTTAGAACTTTTTTATTATTAGGTTTATGTAACATAAGGAAGCTTTACTTTACTGAGAGGTTGGTAGATAATTGGAACAGCATCATAGCAGAAGTAGTAGAAGCTAATACAGTGAGGAAATTTAAACATGCATGGGATAGGCATACATCACTATTTTGAATCTATGATGAAACAAACAGCTGATTGAGGTCTTTACATCAGGAAAAATGGACTAGATGAAAAGAGAGGCTCTTTATGCACTGAGTTTCCATTCTAAAAGAGAGACATCAGTGGAGGTCAAAACTAAAAGGCTGCTACACATAGCTGGGCAAACAGTTGTGGCTACAAACGTCCTCCAGGAGCACCTCCGCATCAGGGCAGAGCTTTGTGCGCACCACAGGGACAACCTCTAACCAGGGCAAAGATTGTCCCCTGGGTGCTCTTTCTACTCCTTGAAGAGCTCCATAGAAAAAAATAATGTTTTATGACTTTCAACATTTATTTGAGTCATGAACTTTGTGATGTTTTCATCGCGTGACCACTTATGATGTCATAATGTCATAATGATGTCATGATGTCACAACACATGCAGCGTTTCAGGATACATTGTGTGCAGGCAGCAGGTAGCGCCTCTTGTCTTTGCAGGCACTACCACAAACGAAGCTGAAGTTTCTGAAGTAAATAGATATACCATCACTGATCACTTGTAATGATCCTACACAAGACCTCAAGTCTTGACTTGAAGGATTCTCCTCTATTCTGTATATATAACAAGTATACCCCCAAAAAACACTGGTTTCAAGTAAAACATCTGATTTACTTTGCAATAAAAGAAGTGCTTTCATTTTCTTCTCTGCAAGAAGCATGACTATGCAATGTATAATTTATAACAGAAAGTCACCAGTTAATTAAAATGTTACAGTAGTGTCTCAGGCAAGTAATTGTTCATGAATAAATGCACAATCACTCTAGAAGTTGAGTTCTGACAAGGAAATTACATCTATTTTGTACTGTACTCCACTGCGTAGCAAACCTGGGGACCGGCAGCACAACATCAAATGGAAAGAAATGCGTTAGAGTTGCCAGAAGGTTTAATAACAGCAGAATGAGTTGTTGATTAATTCATGGTAACTGGAAATAGTTGATATTAGGCAAACAGGCAGGATGCTTTTGTGACTAAGAGGTTCCATGCTGCAGGAAAGCGTCTGTAATCAGCCGATCGCCTGACTGTATTTTGTTAGCACAGCAAATATTACTTTCCAAGGCAAGTAACAAGTGTCTTAACTAAGTAACACTGATAGACATTGCTTCTGTGCCAGGTTTGCTAGAACCATGTATACGTGGACCGGAAAGTGTTTAATTTTAACATTTAACTGTTTGGTTTTCTAAATAAACCAATGTAATGGCGTTTTTGGATCCAAACATCCAATGTACAGTATATTTTTAAATATTTGTCAACTTAGGACCTTCAAAAGGAGAGGAAACACTACAGTAGAGGAATTTTGTCAACTATCGCCATTGGGACAGGCTGGGGTTAACTTACTTAAATACAAGTAGAGTTTGTGGCAGTGTTCGCACTTTGTATTAGTAGTGTCCTATTCTCATAGAACAGGTAAAAACAACACTGTATGTACAATGCTTTTTTTTCTAATGCCAACATTATGCAAAGTAATGTGATTTTCTAGCGGAAAAGGGGTACTGTACATTCACAAAGCACATGGACCCCTGTGTAAGCCTCGAAAATAATAAGAAGGAGGCAGGCTTCAAAAATGCCATGCCCTTGCTCTTTTCTCAGATTATTCTTGGCTGCTAATTTGCATGTATGGGGCCTGGGGCCATTCACAGTCCCACATCGGCAAGAAGGGGTAGGCCATCTTAACATGGAGGACTGTGTTCATTAAACTCTGTTGGCAGTGGCATTGCTTGTGTTATAATAAACCAATCGCACTAGGGTACCAGCATTACCTTATGGTTTTTTATGTTCTTACATCTTGTTTAATATTTTAACTGAGGTCCACTGTTTGTCTGTCAGGATGTATTGGCTTATGTCTGCTGAACATTATGATTAATGATATGTCCTGTATTTCCAAATGTCAGAGAAAACAAATAAATTCACTGCAGCTGTAGCATTAAATAGATAAATATACCGTCCTGCTAAGAAGGGGAGTCTTTTTTATTAAGGGAATTATTATAAGCTGGAAAATGACATAGTCAAAGATGAGGAGAATGGGCAAGCTTAGAGATGACAAGTAGTTCTCACTTAATATCTTCTGACACATCCAAGCAAGGATACAGGAGCTGTCTACATTACAGTACATTAGTACTAAGCTGATCTACAACAAATTAGGATTGTCATTACATGCATACCTGGGAACTTTTAGGGAAGGCAACTCGGAGCTCTCCCTCTTTTGGAGGGAAGGCTTTATAAAGGGTCTTGGCTAGCCCCAGATAGCCGTTGGTGTGTGTGGAGTAGGCAGATAGTAGGTGGAAAGTGGGCAGGGAGTGAGTGTACTGTCTACTCATTGTACAGCGCTATGGAATTTGATGATGTTATATAATAGAGAAAAAAAAGACCCCGATACCGAGTCAAACCTGTAGTTCCAATGTATGATTATACTGTAAGTGGTTATGGAGTATGTGGTTTAATATATCAATATATTATGATTGAACTTGATGGACTTGTGTCTTTTTCCAACCAAAATTACTATGTAACTCCCAAATGTAAAGCATTGTTGCATTTTCTATAAATAATATTAATAATTATACACCTAAAATTAAAATATTTTATTTTTTATGGCATTAAAGAACCTTTTATAGGAAAAACTAGCGGAAATTAAAAAAAAAAAACTATTGAAAAATATACCTTTTTAAAACTACCTTTTAGGGGATTTTCATAAACAATGAAATGTACTGAAGACACAATAATATGATCTGTCTTCACATTTTTTTCAGAGATAAACATAACGATGACAATGACAGACCACCACAAAAAGTAACACAAAAACTAAATTATTTACACTCTGTGGATTTGCAAACACCATGAGGGAAAGAATAATACATTTATTAAATAATTTAAAAATGAAATCTGACACAGGGATTGGACACGGTGGGGTTGACCCACTGAAGAATTTCAGCTCACTGGATTAAGTATATGATACACAAGGCTAACTCAGCTTTTCTATCTTAAGGGTACCAGGGCTTGCACTTAACTCGGTGTTAAAGCAGTGAGACAAAATTCAAGTTAGCCTGAGGGACAGGCAAATGAAACCGAAGCTGCTAAAGATAATCTAATAACCTCATAAATCATTGCAATATAACAACGTTCAATGCTTTTTAATTTCATGTTATATTACATTCCAATCCCAGATTTTACTATACGTTGCTAAAGATACTTTGTGGTAAAACATTGCTAATTGCAGGTACTATATCATATACTCATTGTGAATTATTATTGTCATTATTATTTAGATAAGTAAATTTATTTAGAAAGCATTAGGAGCCTTACCATAGACGGGAACAATATAGTCCTGCGTAACGACATTCTTCCTGTGCTGTAGTAAATGGTTTAGGCATGACCCGATTGGACACAGTCAAACCATCACCAGTTTTTGCCCTCTTCTGGGGCTCCAAAATGGACAGAGGAGCAGCGCTCACCCGGCAATCTCCAGGCCAAACCCAGAGAGTTCCCAGGTATGGTAACAAATGAGTGCCTGATATACCAACCTTACTGAGATCATCTTTTGTGTGCAACTGTGTGCGTAGGACCTTGAAAGCCACTACAAATGGCTGTGCTGAAAACTCCATGTCTTTCTTTTACTCGCTACGTCTCTGGAGAAGCCTAAAATGAGACAAGTAGGACAGCTCCATTGCTTACAACTGGCACATACCCTGGCTTTACCAGGATGCTTCCAGATTTGTGAAGGAACACCAGCTGGAGGGAGGTAAACTGGACTTGTGGTCCTCTAGGGTGATCCATAAACTCATCAAAGTCAAGAACACATTGCAGCAGGTTCCAGGGCTCTTTGATGCCACAGCAAAGATAGTTTGGACTAATGTAGCATTGAGCAGGCTAACATATAGAGACAAAGACATGAAATGGGTGGCCATTAAGGGAGGCCTCCCTGTATTAACATTCCTGAAAGCTAGGGGGCTGTGCAGGTTCAGACACTGCCCACAGTGCATCGTAGTGGAGGGGACACTAGATTTGTTCTGGCAATGTGGAGAGGAAACAAAAGAGTGGTTTGTTAGGTGTTAAGGACACTTTATGGTTTTCCAGGAAGCACCTGATAATGGTTAGGGAACAGGTCACTGTCCGAGACTGAGATCCACAGCTTGCTCAGTGACTACTCCATCATTGACAGTGTCGAGGATGAAGATTAATCTTCAGTCCTCACTCTTCTGATTGCCCCTCTGCCTTTCTCAGGTGTTATTCCTGCAGCAAAGACACTGAGCCCCTGGTGTTAAATGTTAAACATGTGATGTGATTATTGGCGTCTCTCTATATTTTGCATCACTTTCTGGTTTAGGTATACTGTTGGTTTTTGACAGTATACAAATGTCATCACTGTATGTACTGCGCTGCGTTGCTATCCACCTCGTATGTAATGTATGTACCGTTATTACTTAGCACAATCAATATGAAGCTGGATATATCAGAAGCCAATAAAAGATCAAACTACAATGTATAATGATAACTTTTTTATTATCCATAATCCAATACATTGATATGCAGCAGCAGCAGCAGGGTTACACATCCCACACGGGAGACATGATGAAGACAACCTAACCTAACCTAAAAAAACTCAGCGCTTCCTCATAGGTGACCTATTTTGATACAATTATTCATTGTGGAGTTTTATCCTTTACTGGCTCCCTCGGAGGTCTCTAGCTTCCTCTTCTTTGTATCAAGTGATAGTGTTGGTTGAGACTTCATGGAGATTCCGTGGGAATGGAGCGGAACTGAATGCTGCAGTCCTGATTTGGATATGTTCAGTTGTTGAATAATAATAATACATGTGTGTGTAAAGTAAGAATGTTAGAGAATGTTTGCGGTGTGATCTATACGTGTCCTGGAAAAGAAATATAGTTACTTTAGTATCAATTAAGTATTCTGTGTTCATGGGTCAAGTATTGTGAAGGTATATAGCCTGCTACCCAACATAGCTGCAGTTTACATATATACGCTGCAAGCTTCACGATAGAACACTACTGTATATTACATTGGTTTGCATCTTATATAGGTTACCCCTTTCCTTTTAGATTAGGTATAACTTACCTAAGCAGAAGAGTTGGTTATCCAATAAACTCTACAAAATTATTTATTGTGTCCACAGCTTGCTTTTTTCTTACCAAAGAAGCACAGGTGGTATATGAGATTCAATCAAAGGGGAGGAATAAATGCATGGTGATGAATAAACATGTCACTGTGATCAGGATGGATGAAGATCTGGGAAGGTTATAGATCAACTTCAACGGGTTTCTGTCTAAAAGAACCGGTCTGTTTAGTGTTGGGGGCACATGTTACCTGACAAAAACCTCACAGCACTTTAACTATTCACTTTCCTTCCAAGCGAAAGTACAATACTTTCTCGCAGGAAGCCCAAATATGTGTCAAATATATATTTTCTCTATGAGTATTATTCCAGTTCCTGTCTACTGAGTAAAAATGAATATTTATTTTTACCCTGACAGTCTGAATTGATGCTGCCAAATTTTGGAATAATTGCCCCAGTGTTTAGCAACTTGGCCCCATAAGTTCTTGTACACAATATAAAGCAGGGTAGGCAGACAAGAAGGGGACACAAGCTCTAGGTAGAAAACTTGTTCTCCCAGAAACCATCCCTAACCATGGAAAGACCTTATATGTAGGCATAACATAATTAAGGTTAACGTGGTCATAAAGGGCAAAACGCTGAAACAAAGGGTTAAAAAGGACAAGAAGATTTTTTAATTTAAGGAAATATTATATTACACAGAGAGTGCCAGCAGATTCGGAAGCGCTAATAAGAGGCTCACTTATGCTTTAGAAGGTGAAAAGTTTACTGTGCATCAGGAGTACTCAAGCTCTGGCTCTTCAGATGCTGTTAAATTATAGCACTTATTATCGACCTATGGTATTCAACCTTTCATCTAATAAGAACTAATTATGATTAATAAATAAATATAACAGCTACTAACAGGGCCGGCCCAAGACAAAATGCCGCCTGGGGCAAAGTATAAAGTGCCGCCCCCCCATTATCTACCCTTCCTCTCCCTGCCGCCCTCCCCCATTATCTACCCTTCTTTTCATTTTTTTTGCCCCACTCGCTCCATTGTCGGGTCGGCCCTGGCTACTAAAGAAATATAATGTAAATATTCTAATTTTAGGGATTACGGATGTATATTTGTATTCATTTACTATTTGATGTTTTTATCTCAGTTTTAATTGTATTTTGCTACATACACTATCCCAGTGATCCTGACGTCACTGTCACATATACATATAAGTATTTATGTCACAATACATGTAAGTGTTGATTGATTTGCGGCAAGCCCTGCTAATGCTCCAGGTTTTTGCATTTAGTTATATGACTAGCTATTTGCATCAAGGTATTTTCACAGTATGTATTTTAAGTGGCATCATATAATATAGTTTATTTCAAAGGAGGAGAAATGTTATAATCTAAAGTTAGAGGTCACAGGATGAGATGTAATACAAGAGGGCTTTGCTTTACTAAGAGGGTGGTAGATAAGTGGGAGAGCCTCCAAGCAGAAGTGGTTGGGCTTAATACAGTGAGGGAATGTAAACATGCATGGGATAGACGTACAGCTATTTTAAATCGAACACAAGATCAAGGTCTGATTAAAGCCTTTAGAGTCTTTACAGCAGGAAAACTGGGCAGACTAGATGGGCTGAATGGTTCTTATCTGCCATCTATATAGATATATGCACACATAAACACACACTGACTATATAGTGCAAACAGTAACAATATGTAACATTATCTAGTTGGACACTAAATGAAAAAAAGTTCAATAAAAAACTTCCAAGGTCAATATGAGTCCAGGTTTTCTATTGCGTAATTTTATATGGCAGTCGCATTACACAGTCTAATGGACTTTCTTAGCGGATTGCTGCTTCATCAATAATTACAATGACACACAGGTTCTACTGTAGCTTTGAAACAATTGTATGTACACAAAGAATTTTACACAGCGTATTCATCTTCATCCTGACGAACCAATTATTGAAAAAATGTCCAAGCGAGCATGCACGATAAATCCTCAACTTTCTATGAGTGTAAGACAAAGTCATCCGCACTTCTAGATACAAGACTATTCTCTCCAGTGCCCCTGAACGACCTTGAAGGAAGTCGTTTTGAAACACTGACCATGATCTTTCCGCAAGGCACTTTCAAATGCTTAAACGCAAACTTGACATAACCAGTAGCATTAGCAGAATTAATTATGAAAACGTTCATATTTATTTTGGAAAAAGTAATAATTCACACATTAGCCACTTCTTTTGCTGAGCACCGTCTTTCATGCCCCATAGCGCACAGCTATTTGCCATTAGTTCATATAATGCAGTTTGCAGTCGTATTGATGCATCTTCTCATTTCAGATGCTCAATCCATTTTGGATATTACTAGTGTGTAAAGTGCTTTCATATTTAGAATTTCAGTTCAAATAGTTCAAATGTATAAAAAACACAAGCGGTAATGTCTTTTTTTTATTACCGACCAAAAAAAACTTTAAAGTGCCAGAGATGTCTTAATGACTTTACTGAGAGCGTGGTAGATAAGTGGTAGAGGCTAATACAGCGAGGGAATTTAAACACGTATGACTGATGTACATCAGGAACAATGGGCACATTAGATGGACAAAATGCCATCTAATTCTATGCTTCTATGCTAATGTCTTACTAAATTACCCACCATTCTTTAGTGAAACCTGTGTTCGTATATTACGCAAGACAAAAAAAATAGCTTTCCTTTTCAGGTCATAAATTGAAAATAATCATGGCATTTTTTTCTTTAAGTTTGACAGTTTCCTACTTTTGATTATATCCAAGTTTCCCAAGCGCTCTGTGTTCTTCACAATCTAACAACTAATCAGGAACACCTCTTTCTGCACTTGATCTTGGAAGACAAAATTGCCGGATCTGCTCAACGTACATGCATAGGCATTGAAAGGGGGTTTGTTGATTCCCAATTAATTTTACTATGCAACCTCTAGTCTGCCTGTTCTATTTTTGTCATACCCTTAGCATTTATGTATTGTATTAAGCGCTGCATAGATTGTTGGTGCTATATAAATAAAAGAAAATAATAATAATAATAATGCAGCCAAGCCATTGTCCTCCTAGTCTGCTAATAAAGGACCACAAGGGACCAGGAGTGCGGTGCCTTCACTGTTTTCTTTAATATTTCTTCACTTATTCCTAAGAATGTAAACCAAGAATTACATAGGTAACAAAGACGGTGTTAGGCGAGAAAGGGTTTATGTACCAAAAATGATTCTGGTGCAAAAATGTTATGGTCTTACCATTATAAACACAAATGGAAGTTTTTTCTAGAAATAGATCCATTCCATTGTTTATTATGTTAATGAGATCATTTTTCAAGTCTAGTAACTCAAAAACATTAATGTCCATTTCTATAGTATCTGAATTTTTACGGTTTTCTGCCAAATGCTATTAACTTCTGAATATTGATGTGCCTCCTGACCACGTCACGAGTACTCCATTGGGTGCACCTATAGTCATTAGCCAAATTATGGAAGAGAATATAAAATGGACATTTATTATAAAACCTACTACAAATGTTGCAGAATCAATTTTATTTGCATATATTTCTTAAACAGTTTTTTAGGTTATTGGAATACTACTCTCTTTGGGACTAAGCAGAAACCCTGTCCTTCTGGGGCTCTAACTCAACATTGTACAGGCTTACAATTCTGCCTAACCTCAGCTGACAATGATAAGATCAAACAGGTTGATAGCATTGAGAATGTCTTAATTTAAATACCCGTTTGATATGAAAACCTAACATTTAGTGTTTGAAGTTGTGTCGCCTTGCGGCCTGGGCATCTACATCTTGTTCTTGCAATAGGAGGATTGAATCAGCATTTTTTTTATTAGTTCTTATGTACTCTAATTGAAGAAAAAAATGCACACAGGGACTAACTCAGCCAGGATAATACTAGTAGAACCGCAGCTTTACAACAACTTAAAGAAGTGGCACTGTATAATTTCATAGATGCACAATTATACCCTATTACATTACATTGGGGCTCTAATGGCTATTACACTCTATTTAACCATTACATACATGAGCATGTGTAGCATGTAGAACACATGGTAAGCACATTGAGTTAATTGGAATACGATTTTATTTATTTACTTTTTCTATTACATATGTTGTAGATAACCCATAAAATATATTTTAATAACAACAGACCGCACCATGGAAACATTACTTTTACACCAAATAAGAATATGCAAAATATTTAAGGAAAACTGTTCCTTTACCAACAAGCTCCTGTCCATAACCTTGAAATTCTGTATATCCAATGACCAATGACTTAGGTCTGAGTCTAATATCAGGGAAAACTGGCAGACTAGATGGGTTCCTATTTGTTTCTAGGTAATGAAAGAAGAAATGATTTCCATAGCAATAACATGATGTTTCCAAAATTATACAGATTTATTTCCCAGCTCTTTTGCAACTTTAGGCGGTTTTATTCAGAACCGAGAGATGTGGGGATTTACATCAATAGCTGAGCCACAAGCTGCTAATGTTAATTTTAGCACCTGTCAACACTCAACACCACTGGGTATGAAGCGGTTATTGCACATAATCCAATATTCACCTGAGTGAATGTCTGACGTATATGAAGATTATGTGCTCATGAACAATGCTTAGCATGACTATGAAAAGATCATTTGCAGAGCATTGTGAATACAGGTAGCAGAACTGAATGTATCATTGTACAACGCTGTGGATTATGATGGCGCTATATAAATCAATAAATAATAATATTTAAAAAAAAAAATTTAATATATGTGAGCCCTACTAAAAAAATAATATTCTTCTCCATTTGTTATACATTAGAGGTGAGAGACATGCATGGCAAAGCCATAGAGTGATTACTCATTGATTCATATTTTTCATGAAAAATGTTTCATTTGACTCAAAACTTTTTTATAAAAAAACAATATATTTTTGCAGGAACCGTTCTATTCATTAAACCTGGAAACTCTTCTCCGATTTCTATGAATCAATCTTGGTCATACACAGTTATTTGAGGATTTATTTATTTTTTTGTAATTTGTATACAATGTTGCACACAGAAATGTCTACTGTATATAAAGTAGCAAATTGGGGAAAATAGCATCCTTCTGAAAAGCAGAAAACCTAATTGTTGTTTTATAGTGATTTTTAATTCCCTTCCAACCCACCGGTCTCCATATAATCTAAGGATATCCAGAAAGCTGTAGTATATTGCAAGCCCTATGGAATCACAACCTATGGAATGCCAATGAATTAACCCATTTTAAGATGGAAATATGACTTTATCCAATTGATGATGGTTATTGGGAGAAGGAGTGGAGGTGAACTATGCATTTCATATGAGAAATGCTTAGACACACTGGACAAAGATTTTTTAACAAAGGCACACAGAATCTCATCTTATTGTAGGATTTGAAAACATTGCCTGCAGAATACAGGCAAGCAATAAATGCTCTTATATTAGCTTGCAAGCAATGAGACTTCTCCATTTACTGCGACAATACATGGAACAAGGCAATTCCAATATAGAAAATCAATTCTAAGGACAAAGCAGAAGAAAATACACTTTGCCACCCCAGGAAAATGCCAGCTACACAGCTCTAGAACCACATAACACCAAATGACATCATTTCATTACTAACTCCAAGAACTAGAAGACTTTACAAGTTTATGAGAAGGGCGATCCAGACAGCAGAAGGTGACTTCCAGGAGGTTTTACTGGTTGCCCATTGTTTTGACAGATGGTCTACATTAAACTGTCAGATTATTTTTAACAGAAAATGTGATTACCAAATGTTAGGCATACTTGTAGATAGCATGGGGTGCAGTATTAAGGTGAGCAGATGAGTGGTTAAATCTCCATCAGTAGATATCTCACATGATTGTGATTTTGGTATCTCAATCATCCCAATCACCCACAAAGCCACATCATATAGTGTTATAAGATAAAGTGTCTTGATAACTTACTGTATCCTGATTGACTACAACGATGCCAACTCCAGAGACCTTTTTAGGACATCCCTTTGATATTCTGTAACCAGTTCAATCCCAATCTGTATCCTTCAAAGGAACACAAAACCAGCCCCTATCCCAAGGATATATTGCAAGAGGAAGGGGATCACAACAGATCCAAGGGAGATCAACACCACAGCAATAAAGTAGTGCCGAGTAGAGTCCAAGTGTCCCGGAGCAGTCCTCAGCAGAGATCTGCAGCGCTTCAGGTGCAGCACCGGAGTGAGGAGGAGTGAGGACTGCCCGATTCTCTTTGTAAATAAGTTTAGGTAGGGGGTGGAAGGGGAGTCTGAAGCTGGGATGTGATTGGAGGAAGGCAGAGCTCAGCTTGAAAGCTATACGTCTTCCTCAACATTCTCAATGAGTCATTACGCGTGGAAAGAAGCAGGCAGAGGACTGACTGGGGGTGACGGGCATTAAGCTGCAGCTTCATCGCAGGTCCTCCCTAATGGACATTGTACGGTCCCATCTATAGACTTTAGCTGCACGCCTGGCCGATGCAAAGGGTGGAAAAGGCAGGGGAGGGAATCGAGGAATTAGGGTAATGAAGCTCTTCTTATAGCATGGCAAGCAGGCTGCTCCTGCATTATTGAGTCTTTTCTTGCCAGGCAGTATCTGATGACCCCCATGAAGCAGGGCAGCCCACCAGACAGAATCGGCCATGTCAGATACAGTCCTGATCAGGGCTGCAGCTCCCAGAGAGCAAAGTCTGTCGCTGGCCATGCCTCTGCTTTTCACATCCACAGCTCCTTTCTCTCGTTCTCTCATTCTGCTATCACTGCTATTTCCACAGTTAACCCATCACCTGTAGCTTTTTAATACTCTGTTGTTCATCCATGCCCTCCATTAACCCTTTCGCTGGACCTGTATTCACCCCCTGCAGCTTTCCATTTTTAGATTAAGAAGCTCTTGTAGCTCTATGTTCTTATTCACCCTTTCATGCCAACCATTATCTTTATTAACTCTCTGAATGCCTAGATTTGCCATCATGCAATTTTGACCACCTCCCCCCTCTCCTCTCAGTATCCCCCAGACTCTGGTGTCCACATATAGTAACAGCACATGTGACTTGCCTATCCCTTTTACTTAGGACCTGCACACCCGATATTGATCTGTCGGTGATTTCTATAGGAAACACTATGCAGACCCACCTGAGCCCTTCTGTGATCCAGCACACTAGCCCTTTACATGGATGGCTTGTGGCAGGACTCAGTCCTGCTTGCCTGTGTACCAGAGCCTTCAGTGTTGCCATCATGTATTTCTTTTCCTGTTTGTTGTGTCATTTTACTCTCCTGCCACTTTTTTCCAACATATAATAACATTTTAGTCATTTTCTATATCATTTTGCCAGTTCTCTCTGTTCCATGTGAACCATGTTTTATGCTCTTATCCCCATTTCTATGACTTACTCTAAAACCCCATTTTGTCTATTCTGCCCATGTACCTGTTGCTGTGTACAGAGGTTTCTATTTTAGATGAAGGGACAGAATATAAGGTCCCATATGCTTTAATTATGAGTAAATGGATTGCCATCAAACTTTTTTAATGCAAGTGAAGTGACAGTTGGGTTGGTGGCCTAGGAGAGCAACCCCATTGGCCACAGCACTGGGGCTACTTGCCCTCTTGGGTAATTAGCCTCCCTTTTGAGTCACAATGGGCATGTGGTGCATTGTTACTGTACAAACTAATGCAGGTCTTATCCCTGTGCTCTACAGTAAGAAGACCAGAGGAGCTTCTTTGTGACTTGGTGGGTGGATGGAGGCACTGTCCTGTGTCAGGTCTAGAGCAGTGCCCTCCATGCGTACAGCACTGAGTAGAGTGTATACAGTGTAAAATCCCCAACATCTCATGGAGAGCTCTTTGCGTCCTTGGGCTTATAAATGACAGGTTTTCCAGGGTAGGCTATACCTTTATTGCTGCTTCTGCTGAAATTGTTTGCAGCAGGATGCCTTCAGACCTTGGCTTCACTTCAATTAGATCTGCCTGGTGCATTGACATGCCTTTACAACGGATAAAAATACTGCTTACAAGAAAAAGCGTCTTCCAATCAGCATGGAATTCCTGTGACTATTTTTAGATTATGGTTTGAGATGAATTATATTACAAGTCAATCTTTTTCTCCTAGTGTTCATTTTGTAAAGTGGTGTAGTTTTTATACATTTTTCTTCCAGTTAATCTCTGAATAATTCTATCTTTAAATACTCTTTTGTTGTATT